>OY735206.1:3181500-3224000 GCA_963457665.1 Thysanoteuthis rhombus | reverse complement strand
TGCCATCCTAGGGTGATTCTTCTCTTGATTTCCTCCTCTTTTGAGGATCTCATGGAGATTCGTTGTCCAAGGTAGATGTAGTGTTCAACCTTACTGTGTTTTGCATCTTCTATCTTGACAGTTATGTTCTTATTCTCAACATGATCATTGCACATGATTTCCGTTTTACTGAAGTTCATGTGTAGGCCGACTTTTTCGCTTTCTTCGTTTAGTTCATTTAGCATTAGTTGGAGGTCGTGTAGGTTCTCTGCGAAAAGGACGATGTTGTCTGTGAATCTTAGGTTGTTTAGATATTCACTGTTTATTTTGATTCCACTATTTTCCCAGTCCAGGTTTTGGAAGATCATCTCAAGGCAGGCTGTAAAGAGTTCGGATAAGCTGGTGTCACCTTGTCTTACTCCTTTTTGGAGTTGGAACGGTTCAGAGTCTTTATGTAGCCTAATGAAGGAGTTGCCGTGATTGTATATATGTTGCAGTACTTTGACGAATACAGGGACTACATTTTGTAGGACAATGGCCTTCATGACCACAGGAATTTCTACAGAGTCGAATGCCTTCTTGAAATCTATAAATGCTACAGCGAGTGGCATTTTGTATTCTGTTGCTTTCTCTTTCAGCTGATTCATTGAATGAAGATGGTTCATGGTCAAGTAACCTCTTCTAAATCCAGCTTGTTCTCATGGTTGGTTTTCATCTAGTGTTTTAGTGCTCCAGTTGGAGATGATTTTTGTGGAAAGTTTGAATATGTAATTGAGTAGGGTTATAAGCCTGTAGTTGTTGAGATCTTTTGGGTTTCCTCTTTTATGTAGAAACATTATGATAGCAGTGTTCAAGTCTTTCGGGACTTCACTGTTTTAGGCACACTTTCTGTTGACGCTCTCACCAGCTTTTTTGAGGAGATCGATGGTGATGTTACTTGGTCCAGAGTTTTTTTTCCTTTTCTTATTTGTTTTATGACTTGCTTTACTTCCCATGGTGTAACTTTGGGGATGTCTTTGAACTGATTGTCGGCATCTTGTGTATTCTGGTCGTTGTTGTATTGTCCGTGTTTTGAAGAGTTGAGATCTTTGTAAAATTCTTGTGCGTGTTCAACGATTATGTCTCTGTCTGTTGTTATGTCTCTGTTTTCTTCAACTAAGCTGTTTCTGTCCTGTGCTGAGAGCTTTGTTTGTTGCCTTAAATCCTCGACGTTTTTCGAGATTGGTTTCAATGATGGCTGCCGTATAGCTTCTTTTGTCTTCTCTTAGTTTCTTCTTTATTGTTTAGTTCAGTTCGATTTCTTCTATCATTTTTCTTGTGGTCGTTGGTAGTTTGAGGTTTCTGCTCTTAATAGAGAGGTTGTTATTTTGATGTGGAGTTCATTGACGTTGGTGTCGTTTTCGTCGGTAAAAAATCTGTTTTTCAATTCAAGCTTGAAGGCTTGGGTGAGTTCATTTCGTACGTTTGGTGGTTGCGGTCTAATGTGGGACATTTTCCTGCGTTCTTCATTGGTGCATCTTAAATCATGTTCGCTTTCTACATTTACTTGGTTTAGAATTTGAATGTCTTCGATGGTGTCGATTTTGTCCGTTAAAATGTAGTCTATTTCGTTTTTGGGTCCATGGTTGGGGCTCTTCGAAGTCTATTTTCTATTGGGTTTCTTTTTGAAGAATGTATTCATAATTTTGAAGTTGTTTGCAGTTGCAAAATTTATTAGATCTTCACCTTTCTCGCTCCGTGTTTTGTATCTGAATTCTCCGACGCAGCCTTTGTTTCCTTGTCCTACTTGTGCATTGAAATCTCCCATGATGACATTGAAGTATCTTTTGGTATCTTTTAATAGGGAGTTCAAGTCATCATAGAAGTTGTTTGTTTTTCTCTCTGGTTGATTGCGAAGTGAGAGCGTAGACTTGGATGACATTTAGCTTGTACCTCTTTGAGAGTTGGTGTGTGTCTATAGTAAGGGGCATATTAGTAAAACTCGTTTATTTGTGCGAGAGTTGCCGTATTCTGGGTATTAATGAGTGTGTTAATGAGTCATGAAGGTTTATATTTGAGTTGTGGTACAGTTATCGCCTGAAGCTGATGGAATGGGTGGGATTGTAAGTATTGATAGATCTGATCAGACTGAGATAGATAGATAGATAAATAAATGATAGATAGATGTGAACATACTGAATTGGATAGATAGATAGATAGATATAGTTCTAAGTCTGTGAAACTAAATCAATTTAAAAACACCCTGGATGGTATGGAAAGGTAAATCCGATATCGAATAACAAAAAGAGAAATTAGTTTGTAAATGTTGATTTTGTCTAAAGAGCGCAACGGCTGGCCTTAGTGGTGAAAATGTTCAGATCATGGCAGTTGGCAGTGCAAAATTATTGACAGGTGTGTTCTTGGGGAGTCCCCATACTGACATTTGCATTTCAGTCAAGGATAGGGGCTAAGTTGAATTGCAAGGCAGGTGTCAGGTAACAGCCAATATCACTTACCGAAACCAACAGATGGTAGGCTTAGGGTTAGGGAAATGCGAGGCTGAACGGCTTAAAACAGTGTTTAGGCGTCAACCTTGGGTGCACTATCGTAAACATAGGAAGAGAGAGAGAGAGAAGATCAATTACTTTGCATAAAGATCTTATAGTATTATTACAAGGCGATATATATATATATATATATATATATATATATATATATATATATATATATAAGGAGACAGAGGGAAAGAGAGAGGAATATATATATATATATATATATATATATATGTATATATATATATAGAGAGAGAGAGGGGAGAGAGAGAGAGACGGGATAGAGATGTTTACGATTTTGTTGTTACTGATCAATTTCACGTGGCCATTGCAATCGACGAGCAACTGTATTATTTCTGTTATTTTTAACGATCATTTTCTTCATTTAACATTCTCTGTGTACGTGTATAGGGATTGGTGGTCATAGGAGTTGTGTGTGGCCCGGCCAGTACTGAATGGGTTCCGAATGGGGGTGAAGATGATGGAAGGGAACTTTGGTTGAGTGTGATGTGGATCGGTCAGTGATGTGGGAGGAAAAGTTGTTTATTTGGTTGTGTCTAGGGCAAATGGTATGAATGATGGGAATGGTATTGTTGGGATTCCTAAGATGGTATTATTGCATGAGTGTATAATTAAACAAAATGAAATGACTTCGTATAGTTGTTATGCATATGAATGGGAATATAAGGTTAATTATAGATAAAGCCTTCGGCTCACCTTTGACTACAGCCGTCCATTTTTTTCTTATGATTCTGATACGTTGAACAATATTTATCTGTCCCGGATACAAATGCAGCAGTAGTAGGGGTAATAGCAACAAACTCTTGGCTTTGCAAGAGAAAAGACCGAACGCCTATGGTGCAAATTCTGAGATCCAGAGTTAGAGAGAGAGAGAGAGAGAGAGAGCGTGTAAGAATCAAAATTATAAGAGACAAAGAGAAAGATTCAGAGAGAGAGAGAGTTAAACAGAGAGAGTTAAACAGAGAGAGAGAGAGGGGGGGAGAGAGAGACAAAAGAGAGAGAGAGTAATAAAATTAGAGTTTTTGAAAGAGATGCAGAGCAACAGGGAGAGAGCGGGAGAGAGATAGAGATAGCATGTTAAAAATCAGATTTTTTAGAGACAGAAAGTAAGAGAAAAAGACCCATAGAAAAAGAGAGAGAGAGAGAGAGAGAGAGAGAGAGGCACACACAGACAGACAGACAAACAGAATGGGAGATAAGGAAGGAGAGAGAAAGATGTGAGAATTAGAATTTTTAGAGAGAGAGACAGCGCAACTGAGAGAGGGGAGAGAGGCAGAGATAGCGTGTAGAAAATCAGATTTCTTAGAGACAGAAAAAGCCAGGGAGAGATAGTGAGAGACAGAGAGAGAATGTGAGAGAGAGAGAGAGAGACAGACAGAAAGAGGGAGGAGAGACAAATAGAGTTTGTTAAAAATCAGAAAGAATTCTCTGCACGGATTTTGAAAAAAGGAAGAAGTCTTTCCCAGTGAGACGTGTTAGATTGTAAAGTTATCAAAAAACATTTCTAGGTGAACAAACATAGAGGCAAATAAACAAATAATTATTTTTAAAAAAAAAGGGCAAATGGAAGCTAATAAATAGATGATTGACAATTCGGTAGAAAAAAATAAAGAAAGTATACGAACAAACAAACTGTGAAAATAGACAAACAAACAAACAAACAAACCTTGGCAAAACAAATATGGCGTCATTGAAAGAAAAAGATTTGAAGATGTTTTTCTTTTTTTCAGGCAGTGAAATCGATTTTCTTAATTAAGGAATTCGGAATTAAATTCAGAGATTTAACTGACTATCGATTTGTCGTCGTCATCTGTGACGAACGATACATTACTCATTCATTAATATCCACCCCCACGTCGTTACCATCATCACTTACCCCCGACGCTCCTGCCTACGTCACACAATCCTTCTATATATCTCAGTCTTCTCATATCTATCTATCTATCTATCCATCTATCTACCTATCCATCTATCAATCTATCTATCTCAGTCTGCTCATATCTATCTATCTATCTCAATCTGCTCATATCTATCTATCTATCTATCTATCTATCTATCTATCTATCTATCTATCTATCTCAGTATGCTCATATTTATCTATCAGTCTATCTCAACATGCTTATATCTATCTATCTATCTATCTCAGTCTGCTCATATCTATCTATCTATCTATCTATCTATCTATCTATGTCCATATCTATCTATCTATCTATTCCAGTCTGTTCATATCTATTTATACATCTATCTGTCAGTTCATACATAAAACCACCCTAACATGTCGAATAACGATACCTCAGCTAACTTTTATATACACACTTTCAAAGCTCACTTATCAAATAACTATCCACTGGGACGCCAGAACAAATTCTTAATAGATGTTCATTCATTTTTAATCAACTTACAAATTGTTTTTCATAAGGTTCGACTTTTATTCGGAAAATCGGAAAAGAGATTAGCCAGATACAGCCGAAAAATGGCTGATTTAGCAACTTTTCTCTGAGTACTTTTTTAATCACAATAAAACGATTAGTTCCGCTTTTAGGTTTCAGTGAAGAATATGACGGAAAAAAAAGTATTGTGGCGCAAAACTTGCTATTGCGTCGGCGAGAACAATGGCGCCGTTCCAATTGGCACGTTAATTGTGGTCCAGGATTATCTTAATTGTTGTCAATTTCTGGTGAGAGTTGCAGTAAAGGCGGCTAAAATGCTAATGATGGGAGAAGATTGGTAATTAGGCTGGTCAAAAGCGATTATACATATATATATATATATATATATATATATATATATATATATATATATATAGTTTCGGAAAGGATACGACCGACATTTTATCAGTTTGTATTCAAACCATTTAAGATTAAAAACCTTTTTAAAAGTCACAAACTACAGAAAAAGGTCTCAAAGAGGTGCTAATTACACGAGGTTCTAATTTCAACGGATGCCGAAAGTGATTTCCTTTAACCTGAATACAGGTTCGAATCATTCCAATACATAAATGTCTCATTACAATGGAAAACGACATTAATTACATAACAAAGGGATCGGTGCTCAAATAAGACAAGCATATGATGCAAACATTTCAACTGGTAAATAGTGTTGTCACTGAGTTCAGTGTTGCCACATAACTAATATTATTGCATAATATTTAAACATTTTAGAGATCAGGACGGCTTAGTTGGTACTTTTGGTAGGTTTGGTACGACTTCTGACAAATTCGGTACGTTTAGACAATTTAAATCCAAATTTATTAAATAGCCGTGCTAAATATCAGAATATATTTTGTTTCACTTTGTGCAAGGTACTTGAAAACTTGACTATTATTCCGAAGTAGGAGAGACTTTAGCCTCGAATGAAGTGGGCGGGAAAAACGCCCACTTAACTTAGTAGAACCCGTCTGAAAAAAAAAAACTATTGAGGAAGAAATAAGAAAAAAAATTTCCCAATTGAAATATAAATGAAAAATGAAATATTTTTGGACGTGCAGGTATCTATGTCAGCAATCGCTGTCACTGACTGACAATCTGACAAATCGGCATAGCAAACACCTTACACCATCTCAACGAAGCATTCCCTCTTACTCCTTCTATAGAAGTGAAAAATCTGTATCTGGTATCACTCAAGTGACATTTTATCATTACGTCATCAGAACATGGAATTCTATTTTACTACGTCAGTTACATAAATTGAATTCTATTTAACAACAACATTAATTAGATAGTGACTAAAAAAGAAGCTCTTAAAGACTCTAGAGATCAAACTAACACAACTATGGTTCGGTTTTCAGGCTCGTTTTAGTATTTGAATCAAGTTTGATTCATTTCTTTCAATAAATTTGTATTTTACGAGTTTTTTTTTTTTACAAATTCATTTTGCGACTTTTGTTGACCATTTGTCACTTTTTGGTTGAAGCCTTTGGTACGTTTTCTGAAAGCTCTGTTGCACTCTTGATTAGGATCATTTGTTCAATCGCAGTTTGGGCGCCAGTGAGTAAACGGGATGCGCATCATGTAGCAAAGCTAAGGTTGAACTCTTGAAGAAGAAATACTTGACAATAAACATATCTAAGGTATGGAAGGTGGTGTGCTTGCCTGGGGCACCGATTGTGCAACAAAAACAATGAAGAAGGGGGATATCTATTGTGAAACAGGGTTGGCATTAAGGTATACATCGAATGTATCCTCTTCCCTTGGCAATGTATACTTTTGTTTCCCCTTCCTCGGAAATGTGAGAGCGGACGCCTATGAGCAAAAAGGTTTCATGAAAAAAACATCACCGCCTCCCCCCACCTTTTTTCCATTTTCTCTCCCCCTCTCAATAGTACACCTTTGCTTTCATTTCATTATCGTTTTAATCCACCCGTCCAAGTTCTTCGCTTCCATTCTCCGTCGAACTCAATCCAATCAACAATCAATTCCACCCAGGGTTTCATCTTCCCGAAACAACAAGAAGGGTGACAAGATAGAAAAGAAAAACACCGTCTGCCATCTGAATTCCAATCACAAAAACCGGACAAAGCTGGTCTATTTCAAAACCAGAGACAACGGAAACCTCACACCGCATAACGTCTTTTTCCTGACGGTGACGACAGACATTTCGTTCCCCGATGTTTTTTTGTTGTTTTTTTTTAAACGATCGCTTCCTTGTCTTCTATTACAATCAAAATGAAAAAGTCTTGACTAGCATGGGGGTCCGCTGCCACTATTCCAGGGTGAGGGAAAAGAAGGATATATTCGAGGAAACGGTGGGGGTACATCTGGATGTAGATTTTCTGGTAGGCGACTAGGGAGTGTCTAAGCTGTCACTGTTTACTGTGACACCTTCATCCACAACCTCTGTCATTCAACACCCCCAGTCCATGGTGAGAAGGATCAAGAATGTGCACGTGTGTGTGTGTGTGTGTGTGTTTGTGTGTGTGTGTGTGTGTGTGTGTGTGTGTAGGGGAGGGGGGAAGCCCCGCCTACGTTCATGTTCACCAGACTTTGATTCATTTGAACTAAATCGACTTCCTTCATTTTAATTGTGACGATAGTTGTCGGTTCTTTGAATACCGGAAGTTTTTTTTTTGTTCAGACCAAATTTGAATAAGAAAGGATGGATAGAGAGAGCAGGCGAAGACAGGGGAACATTTTTTTACGTCACACAACGTCATGTTATTTCTTTTTATTAAAGTAAATTCTCGAGATCTAAAGAATAGATGGTAGAAGGAAGAAAGAGAACAGAGAGGGAGAGAGAGAGAGAGAGAGAGAGAGAGAGAGAGAGGCAGAGTGAAAGAAAGATAAAGCAGACTATACAGGGTTTAAAATGACTGCACACTCACCATGGTCATCTAAGTATTGAACAATCGTTGCGTCAAATTTTTAGGTCATGCAAAAAGATTCAATCGAAGAATAAATATGGTCAGAATAAATTCTATTCATGACATCACCGCCGATTTTCAAGTCGGTAGACAAAACGGTATGGCCAGCAGTGCTGGAACTGATGAACAAACGCATTTATAAAAAGGATAGAACCTTCCGCCATCTTTGATGGCAACGGGCGTTCAGCGCTCCATATATATATATATATATATATATATATATATATTCCTCATTTCCCCTTAGAATTATGTCGCATTTCAGACATTTTTGTTTTATTTTTGATGCAATGATTACGTAGTTATTTTTGTTTCAAACGTTTTAACGAGGATCAAATTGGAAACTCAATTGGAAACAAATAGTTTTATTACAGAAGCAAATGTTGCCAAATGTTGCCCCAAACTTCTAATCCCCCTTTGTTCTCCTCTTTCTTTTTTTTCTTCATTAGAAACCATCAACCAAAACTGTCAACATTGTGGACATAGTTTTTGAGGTGATTTTGGCTGATTGGCTGGCTCCGTGTCGCACTTAGGAGCCGAACAAAATGGAGCTGAAGACGTGAAAATTTAGTGATCACCACCCAACAGAAGGTGACAGATGTAACTTATTCATTGATCACCCCTTTTCCCAATGTTGTTCATTGATCACTCCGACATGGCATGCCACCCAAAGACATTGTTCACATGACAGTTTCTATTGAGTGACTAACCAGAGGATTTTTCTTTCTTCTTCTCTTTCTTTGCTAAACTTTCAATTTTCTGTCTTGTTTTCTTATTCTTTTTCCCTTTCACTTTTTTTGCACAACCCAACAAAGGCGGTCCGATTGACAATCTGCAGACGTCACGTAGAAGGGGTATGCGTGACAATTTCACACACGCGCGCACTTGGTGTGAAAATGGCGCACAAATAAAAAGAAACAAGAGAATCAATGAAAAAAAATCGCTGAAGTTAATTCACCCTTTCGAATTCTCACCACTTCGCTTCATATATTTCGAACAGATTTCGTATCTCCGTGACGTCATGAGATCTTCAATCGGGACCACCATCGCTAACTTGTATCCGCTTTTTCTGGCCTTCCTTTCTCTTTGTCTTTCTATACTTCTCTTTCAAATGTTTCCTTCCTCTCTTTCTATGCTTTCAGTTGTTTTACTTCTCTTTTTTTCTCTCTTACTTTTGTCTTTCTTTCTATTTGGTCAGTTCCAAAAGTGCACGTTTGAAAGGAGCTGGACTCTATGGTATTTGAAACAGACTGCAATAATAATAATAATAATAATAATAATAATAATGATAATAATAATAATAATAATCAGGTGAAATTATTTTCTTTCTGTCATACGAAACTACAGCTTCGAAGTATTTCGGTTACTTCTCTTCAGTGTTACCAATTTTACATGATTTACATCTGAATTTAAATCTCTAATTTTTGATAAAAGATCTATAATCTGTGATTTTTTAAATAATTTTCTTATCAAATTTCTCTAGAATCGTTGATCCCCAAATCTTTAAACTCGACACTGCACTGCCTCGTTTGCTGACAGAAATATGTGGCGAATGTCAACTTTGTACTATAGCCAGTTGCCGAGTAATTTTGGTTTTCAATTTTCCTTCTCTTCTCATATTTCTTCCAAAGCTTCTCTTTCAATTTTGTTCGAGTTTTTCAGCTTTCTCTTCCTTTCAACTTCCTTTTTCTTTCTTGTTTCTTTTTTCGTTTTTCTTTCAATTTTCCTTCCCCATCTATGTCTCTCTCTCTCCCTCTCTGTTTACTTGTTTCTATGCCAACTTGCTTCACTCTTTAAAATATCCGATATCTCGAAATCCCCGTCTCATCTCCGAAGGACTCTAGACCATCACCCCAGGCACCCGTTCTCAATCAACGGACCCCCTCCCTTGCTTCTCAGGGGACATCTCTTTTCGAATGACCACCCCTACCGGCCGGTCTATCAATTCTGGTGGTCAGTCCTCGAACGGGAAACTCCATCAAAGTCT
This sequence comes from Thysanoteuthis rhombus, assembly GCA_963457665.1. Taxonomy (NCBI): domain Eukaryota; kingdom Metazoa; phylum Mollusca; class Cephalopoda; order Oegopsida; family Thysanoteuthidae; genus Thysanoteuthis; species Thysanoteuthis major. The sequence goes on along the minus strand of OY735206.1, from coordinate 3,214,126 downwards.
CGGCTATCAACGATGATGTTTTCTGGCCCCAATTTCGGCTATCGTATTTCCACTAATTCTGAACCACACCCTCGTTTAACGACCACATCCAATGGGCGACATTTCTTCTCTCAGTTCTCCACGTCTCTATTGCTTCCCAAACCATAATCCCTCCTCCCCCAAGCCCCCCACCCCCGCATCAGGATGGACAGACAAACAGCGGACAAACATCAGTAAGTGATATGCATACGATAGAACGTGATGCTTGACTGGTTCCCCGGGGAATCTGACATGTGCATCTAGATTTACGCAAATGTGGTTTCTGTGTTTAAGTTCGTGCGCTGGCAAAGCGACCGGGAGTAATTATGGTCGAGTTAAACATTGTCAATGAGAATGCAGCTTTCACTACGTGTGTGTGTGTGTATGCGTGTACGTGCGTACGTGTGTGTGTGTGAGTGTGTTTGTGTTTGTGTGTGTGCGTGTGTGTAAGCATGTTTGCATGTGTTTGATTGTGTGTGTGTCTTGTGTTTGTGTGAAGGAGTCACTGCATGCTCGTATGTATCTTTGTGTGTTTACGCATGTTTACAAGGGCTCAGAAAGAGAGGGGGCCAGGTGGACCAGTTGGTATGGGCCAACGATTATGGAAGGGGGGAGGCTATTATCCCTGATTATTCTTGTAACGTAGGAAAACACAAAATCAACTCCAACTGGAATTTGACAATATTTCATGCTACATTGTCCCATCTTAACTCTTTTTATAACATCAATATTCTTTACTAAACGATTCTCCCTTTCCTCTACTGTGGGGGTGGGGGCGTAGTAGAGCTCCTCAAAATCGTAGGTCCATGGCAACTGACCCACCTGCATCCCCTCTGTTCTGTCCTGCACAAATCATCTAACTGTCTCCCAAACGAATTCACTCGCGCAATTATTTACCCCTGTCAACGAAATTAAAAGAGGTACAGTCAAGATAATTGTCACCCTTAGATGTTATGTACAATATCCTCTGAAATGAATGGAAATCTCCCAAATGTTTATCATTATTTTGATTGGATGTACAAAGTAGATCCACAAAAATCATTATTTTTCTACTTACATACAGTTATTTCAAAGGAAAGATAGAAAGTATGGACACCCTTCCTTCAAACATTCAAGAGCTTGAACAGATTAAAAAAAGGGAGAAATTACCAGCTAAAAAACGCCAGAAGCTTAAAAATGGCGACAAGAAACGTTTGGAGGCAGTGATCGTTGTCAATGGGACGTACAATCAAATATTATGGTTGGGCGCCAATATCACTGTCCAGGTAATATTTTCGATTTCTTCATTGAAATTACTATAGATAATGTAATGTAATAAAAATGACCATTCTAGTCAATTACTGTCTTTCTTATCTAAGGTAAGCCAAATAACTTCAGAGACAGGAGACATACACCCCTGACCCTGCCTTTCATAGACCCATCTCATTTCAAACCAAATGTGCCCTCAATTACACAGATACAAACACCTCCTCCTGCTCTTATCAAACAACCAAACATAGAAATATTCACAATGTCCTCCTCAATATCTCAACTAGATTCTGTGGAAGAATGAGCCAAAGGCGAAGGAAGGATTGATCATATTTTGGGAAGAATATTTTTTTGATTTGAAAGATACTTTTAGTATTCTGCAGGAAAAGTGGTTGAAAAGGAATGGATAATAAAAAGGCTAAATTTAAATTTCAAGGTAAGTAATACAATATTTGAACATTTACAGTTCTCTCCCTTGATTTTTTTTATTTCTAGTTAGAGTACAGCATTGGCAGAAGTATGTGCTCTCTGAATTCTTTCCGTACCTCTTCAGGGTGGCGTTGTCGACGAGTACGTCGGTTTGATTGTGCAGTCGGTATTAAAGAGCGTCAAAGTGACCCTTGGGGGACAGGGAGACAATCAACGGGTCTCCCATGAGAAGAAGAAGAAGAAGAAGAAGAAGAAGAAGAAGAAGAAGAAGAAGAAGGGTCTGACCAAGGAAGAGGAAATAGAGAAAGCGGAAGTAGAGGAGGAAGAAACCGGAAGAAACCAGAAGAGGGAGAGAAGGACCAAAGACAAAAAAAGAAGAAGGTGGAGGAAAAGAAGAAAGAAGGCTGTGAAGGAGAGGGACAAAAAGAAGGCGGCGGTGAAAGAGGAAGAGGAAAAAGCTGTGTTGCAGGAGAAGGAGGAGGAGGAGGAAACAAAGGAAGTAACAGAGGAGAAGGTGGAGGGAGAGGAAGAAGGTAGCAGAGAAGAAAGAATGAAAATAAAGAAAGGCGGCGGTGAAGGAGCGGTACAAAAAAGAAGAAAGTAGACGGGGGGGGGGAGAAAAAAGAAAAATAGATGTTTGATCAACAAAAATCCTCACCTGATTTAGGGAGAAAACTCGTCAGTGTCTGTCTGCTCTATGATATATATATATATATATATATATATATATATATATATATATATATATATATATATATATATATATATATATATATATATATGTATGTATATACATAGTTCGGAGTGGGAAAGGTAAAGGGGGCTTGCCTAATTGAGCGTTGTATAGAGATAGGTTTCCTTACGATGATTAATAGGATAGCCAAGGTAGGCTTCCTGCATGATTCCAAGCACCTCTCAGACGGTAACCTATCTAGATTTAGACCAGAATCGACGTTGCTCAACTTATCAGATCAACGAAGAACCGATGTATCCAACGTGATTTGGCTGTTAACAGACTGATCACGATGACTAGAAAGATATAAAATCACTTGATAAAAATTGTGTCATTCTTGTTTTGTGAGAATGTTTGAAAAAGCATCGATCTGTTACGCGAAAACCGGTCTGGTTAGTCACTCAATAAAAACTGTCACGTGACCAACGTCTTTTGGCAGCATCCATTTTAGGGATTGTCGATTAAAAATTAGAAAAAAGAGGTAATCAATAGATAAGTTACTTCACATTTTGTTGGACGGAGCTCACTAGAAAAGAAGTCTGAATTCCATTCCCCTTCCTGCAAAAAAAAAAGAGTGAATTCTACCAAACACAAACCAAGCAACCAATTCAATATAGATTTACCTAAATTGAACTCACTATTTAAGGATAGGATTTGGAGAAAATAAGAGTAGACATGGGCTATATAAGCGCTCTCATGGAAAAGGGTGTGGGTTTGAATCTCAGCTGAGGTTTATTTTGTCTATTTTCACATCATCACCGATGTTTCGCTTACCGCCGTTAGTGATTCGGCCCAAGGAAAAATCAGTCCCCAAATTGTCAGTCTTCATTCAATTGAGAAAGAGTAAGTGTTTAATTTTTCATCCCTCTAGCTCCACTGGTGCGACCTGTACGTGTGATACCTACATAGCCAGACAGACAGACCAGCTTAGAAACTGAATGGACAGTTTTGGTTGACGGTTTCTAAAAAAGACGAAGTGATTCACTCTTTGAAATTCGATCGATGTGTTGTGTTCAGATTAGAGTAGGAATATCAGTCGTTTTGAGTTCGTAGTTCATTTAGTTATATCTCGTTATCTGTTCATTATCTATCTATTATTCAAATTTATATATCTATCATTCGTTCATTCATTTTTTTTTCTAATTTTTGATCAATTCATTCGTCATTTGTTTTTGTTTTATTTCTATTCATTCAGTTGTTTATTTTTTCATGCTTTTATTTTCATTTTTTTTTTATTTCTTCTCTGCTTATTTCTTATCATTTATTTATTTACTTGTTTATTTCTTTTTTTTTTCTTTTATTTATTTTGCCGGGTTTGGCGGCCCAGCAACTTCAGTGAGTCAGACCGGTTGTCGCGAGTGGGTTACAGCGATTACGGCTTTCGGCTTTGAGGGGGTAAATAACCACGTTCTCACAGGTAGAGATCAAAGCTTTCAATAATAGATTGGCGGTCAGAGGCCTTGGCTATCAAAAGAGACCGATGACAGGGTGGCTTTTAGCCAAGATGTCAAATCATAGGAGCCTCGAAGCTAATTTAACACTGTACGGAAATAAGGCTATCGAAAAAAATCGGGAAAGATCTGTAGAATCTTGTGAAATTTTCTTATATTTTCGGTTGTTTGTTTGAGGTTTCTGTCACGCTAATGCGACAAGAAAGGGAAGTGGGTCTAAAGCAACCGTATCAGTGTGTTCGATTATGCAAAAACAAACATAAATAGAGGAAAGGTTTAAGGCGACTGTCTCGATGGGTTCGGGTCTATATATCTACTACAACTAATAATGATAGTAATGTGGCAGGAGCATCTGCCAATTTCTCAACAGTGGTACGGAAAACAATTTCCCAAAATATAGATTTTCATGAATAAAACCGATGAATGAAATTGACACAACCACTGAGCCACTGACCACGGACATTAGGATCCCCAGTGCACAGGGCAAACTGAACTTCAGCGCCCTTACAGAATAGTATCAATTACTTATCAACGTCTTATGGTGAAAAAAGAGATTTAGGAATGAAGTCATGGGAATTTCCTTTACCAGTTATTTTCCTTGGTTTCACCACATTCAACTTTCAGATATTCCTGAAAAATCTAACTCCATATCAGGATATTTTCATATTTTGGTTGTTTTGTATGTTTCAATATATTCATCTTCTCATTTTCCATTGGTATTTGGAAAGTTCTGTGTCAGACATTTGATTGGCACCCGAGATACTTGGCGCGTTGGGTGACTGTCTGTGTTGCCAGTACCTTGGACTGGACTTGGTAGACAGATAGATTGTTTGCGACGGATGCATATGAGTAGACCCAGATATTCTAGTCGAGGGTGCTAAGGTCTAACCAGGATGGGTTTGCTCAGCCAAATGGTAATCGTCCTGAATCTGCCCCAAGAGTTGAATTACATCCGCAGGTTTTTCATTCGCAGTTTCGATAATTTGCGGTTCAGTCATGAATAATTCAATGGGAATATTCAAAGTTTTGCTGCGTAAATCAATATTGCACACACACACACACACACACACACATATATATATATATATATATATATATATATATGATAATTGTAGAGGCAATTTATTTGGAAGCATATGTCACCTGGTACCAGAATTAACAGAATGGCGAATCAAACAGTCGACTATATAAATGAATGATGAGCACCAAGTGGGACTCGAACAAGGGGCCACTAGGAAGCAGTCTTAACACAACTGCAAGTGGAAGTTTGAAATCGCGCACTTAAACCATCCATCTCTCTCGTGGACGTAGGCATAAATATTAATATATATATATATATCTATATCTATCTATCTATATATATATATATATATATATATATATATATATATATATATGTATATATATATATATATATATATATATATATATATATGTGTGTGTGTGTGTGTGTGTTCCCATTTTCCGTGGTCAGCTGATTGATTCGCTACCTGGTTAATCCCGGACCCGGACGAAATATGTTTCCGAATAAATTGTCTCTACAATTATCACATTCTGCTGGACAGAACCTGTCCAGTTTAAAGATATGTAGCTGCTACCACAGACTTTTAAGAAAAAGTGACGCATGTCAAAAGAAATCTTGTAATCTATTAATTTCATGGCAATAATCTTTGTGTTCTTATTACAAAGAAAGATTGTAAAAAAATAATCATCTGAAACTTATTTATGTAGATCGTATGAACCCAGATATAATCCCCGTTGAAATTGCATTAAGAAAATTCAGACCAATTTACACACATATTCTAATAATTCATCAAAAATTCGACCTTCCCGTAAATGACCAGGAACAAAAGTCAACTGATATAATGAAGACGATGATAATAAGATTCAACCAGGGATGGTCTCCTCAGCCAAATGGTAACCGGCTCTTCACGCCTGTAATTAATGTGATATCAGCTCTGGAGGTTAGCGATGCAGCAGACGTAAAATAGATCTATACCTTCATACATCAAACGCTGTCGCAGATTCTTCCCAAGGTGAGGGTGAATTTAGATAGTCCAGGGGGAGGGACAAGGCTATAAGGTATGAATAAAGATTGTGGTGATGTCTCCGGCTCAAAAGTAATGGTTTTTCTTTCTAACAGTTTTACAAATCGAAGATCTAGTGGCAGCAAAAAAACAAGTACAGAAATTGCTTACAATAGAATTTTTTTCTGTAATAAATTGGAATTTCAATTGATGTGCTCTCGATTATAATCACTTTCTTTCTTATACATACACTGCAGCAGCTTTACCATGATGAAATCAAAATAATTCTGATTATAAGGCTGTCTAATTATACGCAAAATAAAATGAGTATTTGAAATTATTACTTAGAGCAACTATTTTGAATTGAAGTGGGGAAAAACGAGTTATCTTATTGACAAAAGTGGGGAACAGCCTTGAGAAGGTTTGGAACCACTGGTATATATATATATATATATATATATATATATATATATATACATGAAGATAGATAGATAGATAGATACATACATGGATATATTCTGATAATACACATGTATCACTTAGCCTTGACAACGGAAATCGAATAAACAACTAAAGAAAATGGGGCTGCTCATATTCATATTCAATAGAGCATTTGATATATGAATTGCATTAAACATATATAATTATGAGGAATTACGTCTATCTATCTATCTATCTATCTCTCTCTCTCTCTCTCTCTCTATATATATATATATATATATATATATATATATATATATATGTGTGTGTGTGTGTGTGTACGTATCTAAGAAATGGACATATTTAGTCCAACCAAATAAAGTATCAATTGAGTTATATTACATAGACACTCATTTGAAATGATCTCCCGTCGTTACACAGTGAATGTATCACCCAGCATCGCTACATTAAAGCAACTACCTTATCAGTGGCAGGTTCGATTCCTGCTGTAGTCCCATTTTCTTTAATTATTTATTCTGTTTATGTTGTCCAGGGTGAATGATACGTTAACCATGTAACGACGGGAGATCATTTCAAATAAGTTTCTGCAAGATATAGCGCAATTTATAATTCATATATATACATGGTACGAAAAGTTGCCATTCTCTGGATATATATATATATATATATATATATATATATATATATATATATAATGAGTACAGTGAAAAGTGAGACCGACTCGGGAGTGAAGTGTTTAGTGGTAAGGTTCATTAATCCTTAGATGTAAATTGTCCAGACTTGTTTCGGGATTCTTCCCATCTTCAGTGGTGTGTGCTGTATGAGTATGTGTTAAAAGTTCCCATGTAGAGTCCACTATCAGGAGCTATGCACTGTGGGTGAATTGTGTTGTAAGGGCTGCTGGAGGCCTCCTGCTGAGTGGGAGAATGTCCAGTTAGGTATCAGGTCTTTGGTTAGGCAGCAGCAGTTGGTCTTGGGGAGGGCAAAGTGTGTCAAGGTAGGGGGGTGAGCTGAAAATTACGACTCAAAACAGAAAAACTTTTTACTCAATAATTAATCATGAAATAATCTCCAACTAGTGCAGTCTTTTCTTTCTTCTTACTCATCTCTGACACTTATTGAACCCTTTTTGTGGAATACTAATACTTTTCTTTTTATCTCTCTCTCTCTCTTCTCTCTCTCCCCACTCTCTATCTAATTATATATTTACTGGATCGGTCTTTTTTACTGAAGTTGGTGGGGGGCCTGTAAGTTGAGACCAAATACAGGTCACCAAGGGGTCACTATCAACATTTGAAATTTTATGATGTGTCACAGCTTAACCATTCCCTGGTCCCTTATTTGACACCTGACACCTGGATGAATATTTTTGCCTTCCATACCCGTTGATATATATCCTCTTGAACGTCCAGCCGGAAAGTTGGCAGCGGATGCCTCCAGCGACCCCCCCCCAACTGAATGTAGACCAACATCCCAGCCTGATCGTCACAGATACAATATCTTTTTGTAGATATGCGTGCTTTGTTATCTGTTAGTATATCAAGTGATATTATAACAAGTCGGCAACGGCTCGAACAATGGAATTGGCGACCCGAGTTCAAATTCTGGTCTGGGTTGTTCGTGCTCACTTTGCACTTATGCCCTTGGAGAAAGCATGCATCCATTCCATTCTCCACCCACCAGTTGTAGGTAAGATAATAAAGCAAATTGGGCTCTCTAGCATTGTAAAGTTGACTAGTCTCGGAAGAGGACAACTCTGATTCAAAACCAAGGGGTGGAGCCCTCTTGAGACGGTTTGACGTCCAAGTTCCACCGGCCGCACCTGCAGCCAAGCTGATGCCATACGCAGTACTCTCTGCTTTCCTTTGAACTACAGCAACAAGACCGTGAGAGAGACAGCACATCTCCGGACCTCCATACGCTTTACCCAGGCATGCAAAGCGGACAAGACCCATCATTGCCTTTAGAGACAGAGCAGAGGCCAGTCATTATCACAAACTAGTTAATCCCCGTCAGGAAGAAAAAAATACTGATAAATAAGTTTTCCCCGCTACCTTAAGGTAGAGCGTTCCTGTATAAACCTTTTGTAAGCCGAAATGGTGAAAAGTGGAGAAGCAATCATCATTAATTTATGCAGGGAAAGTATTTTAGCATCTCCAAATCCCCAAAATGATGAAGATCATATGTATGGCCGGTTTCGTTGTATTATTTTGAAAATTTATTTGAGATGAATTCGTTATTACACGGTGAATGCATCATTTGACCTAAACATCAAACACACAAACACACACACACACACACATATATATATATATATATATATATATATATATATATATATATATTACACATGAAATGAGTTGAGTGAACGAGTTTCAGTACTTTTCCAGTGGATGCAAATGCTTCCCCTTAGAGACACCCATATAAAAGAAAAGAGAATAACGATGTATATTATTATACGACAAGCGTGTGTACATGTATTAATGTACGAAGTAGATCTTTGTTGGGAAAAAATACCAGTACAGTGTTTATAAAAATGAGTAAAGCTTTTGTTACAGATCTTACGTTCGTTTCACTATGAAAAAGATTTTGAAATGAACCATTTGAAATATCTTTTGAATGGAACAGAATGAACAATCTGTAGAGAACCTAGTCTAGTTGTTTTAGAGTAGAACTGGAAATAAATAGTAGAATATGGATTCGCTACACAAACTAGTTCATGTTTCTGCGAATAGCGAATCCACATTCAATTATATATATATATATATATATTTACTAGTGTTACAGGATTCACCTGATGAGGCCCAGAGAAGGCAGAAACATTAACGTGTTTGTATAGAGGATACACTTCCGATTATATATTTCCAGCTCTACTCTAAAACAACTTGACTTCAGAAGTATAAAGTTGAATGTATTGAGCACTCTATAAACCCATCACATATCAGACATTGCTTCATATTATGCTCTATTGTTAACCTGATCTACTATATATATATATATATATATATATATATATATATATATGCATTTACTGTAACAGCCGCATTTTCTTGTTTATTCTATTTCCGTAGTCTTGGCCGAACGATACATCAACTATGGTATAACGAGAGACCTTTTCAAATAAGAGTTTAAATATGATATAACGCAATATACACACACACACACACACACACACACACATATATATATATATATATATATATATGTGTGTGTGTGTGTGTGTGTGTGCGTGTGTGTGTGTGTGTGTGTGTGTGTGTGACACAAACATCAAGATGTAGACATTAAAGATAAGAAGTAAGCGTGGAGACAGATACAGAACTAATTTCGAAAAGGGAAAACCGTTGGAGACGCCCCACTGAACAAAGCATACGAAGGAAGTGAATGTAAATCCAGAGACAGACTTTTAACCCATGACACACAGCGACCACCTGTAGATGGAAGGAGAAAGGTCCGGTGGCTAATGGGAAGGTTTATGGATGTCAAGATCAGCTTGGGTCAGCATTTCTTTCATGAAAAGCCGCTAAACGCTCTCTGCGAAACCCTCCCTTTGAAACGCCCGGACCACAAACAAGGTCACCTCTCTAACCTCGAACTACGTCAGTGCAGGCATGAGCATTTGGGGTTTATCTTGATGACGGTTGCCAGATAGTTGACGACGTTTCTGGCCTAAAACACGCCGAAAAAGGCCAATTATCAACATGGTGTATAAAAACAATTATTTTTGTCAAACTTCAGCGGTAAGTCTTGAGTTGGCTTCGTTTTCCTATAACAAGAAGAATCCTCATCAAAATGAGTAGCGTAAACCAATGTGTAAAATTTGCTTTCCACTTACCTGATTTGAACTCACAAACTTATCTCAATTGATAAGGCTTAGATATCAACGTTAATTTATTGTACAGATAAATGAGGGCTTATTACATTCTAATAGATAAATCTATACAAAAAAATATTTTACAAATTTTGTTATTTATCATGCATAGAATAGAAAAGTCGCAAAATCATTTTCAGTCGGAATAGAAATTGGAGTTGAGTTAGACCCTGTTCCAGCCAGGCTTATAATCATTTTTAATGGATGAAGTATTGTAAATCCGAAGAATTGATTTAGAAAATATACCTACTATCATTAACGTTCATCATATTTTTTTTAACATGAATTTGCAATCGCAACTTCATGTTGACAATCTGAGTGAAGTTGTGATAAAATGCGTCTCAAGAATTAGCCTGAAAAAAAAGCAATTAATTATGATTGTTTCTTAACCATTGTGATAATGAAGCAAACGCGAAAAATAAGAATTTATCAAAAAAGAACTGCTGCAACGAAATCAAAATAATTCAAATCTGGACGAACCAAAAAATTCTAGAAGGGACTGCTTTGTCAAATTTTGCCATAAAATGGCCAAAGTGGCCACCCTGACCTGAATAACTTGGGAGGTCACCGGCGGTTGAAAGCCTGTAGAATTGACTGATTCGCGTGAAAGTATGTCATTATTTCGTATGAGAGGAGAGGCGTCGGGGTGGGGAGAAAACGAGTCAGGGAGGGGAAGAAAAAGTGAGGGACAGACATGAAGGATGGGGAGAAAGACACCAAGAGAAGAACATGTCTGGGTCCCGAGTGGCTTTTACGGCTCTAATTTGCGAAAATGTATTTGATAGATTTGGTAAGTATACAGGTCGCATCTATATACCAGCGAGCACCTGCGCTCCAGAGTGTGCGTTGCTCTCTCTCTCTCTCTCTCTGTCTCACTCTCTCTCTCTCTCTCTCTCTCTTACTCTGAATTTCAACGAAGAATAAATATGGTCAGAACACATTATTTTTTATGATATCAGTATCCATTCCCCAATGGAAAACATCTGAAACAGAGTAGAAAAAACACATCTAGAAACATCAAGATTATGGAGAATTTAGACGTTATTGATAAATGCATCAAAATGAGGCCCCCCACCCAAATCAAAAAGCTTAATTTTAAAAAAATCAAGAACATTTTTAGAAGGAGTTTAATGGAGTACCGTTACAATTTTTGAATCAGTGGACAAAATAGTATGGCCAGGGGCGTTGGAACTTACAAACTCACGAACAAGCACACAAACACTCTCACGTAAAAAGATGGATAGAACCCTTTGCCAACTTTGGTGGCTACGGTTGTTCAATTTATAATGATATAAATCACAAAAGAAGATTTATATATTCAAATCTATCAATAAAAACATTACATCAATTAATTATTACATCAGCATTGTTTAATCAAAAATCAATTACTTTATATAAGAAACTTTTCTAGTCTGTGACTCAGAGTCCTGTGACGCCATGCCCTGTTACATTTCGTATGTGGCACAGTGAGCCATCTACATTGTGACTTTAGTTCTGTGAATTTCAGGCCAGTGACTTTATGGTCACCGTCCCAGGCCAAGAGAGGATTTGAGATTGTTTTTTTGTTTGATTTTTTTTTTCAACAATTCTTCCTTGTAAAATTTGGCTTCACTCACGCAGCAAACTTTTTTGTTCTTGTTAAGAATAGGCTGCTTATGTTCATTTCGCACCAGTGCCCTCGGGAAAGGCATAGATCCACTTCCAACCTCCATGCTAGTTCCCAAGCATGGATTAACAAACAGCAGGCTTGGGTGTAGGGCGAGCAACCACACCCTGTAAAAGTGAACGGCTTTCTACGCAGCGAACATAACCTATTTGTAATTAGAACAAGTCTGGTTAGTCACTAAATAGAAATCGTCACGTTACTAACGTCTTTTAATTGCATATCATGTTGAGGGTGATCAATGAATAAGTTACTTCTCTCGTCTACTAATGGGCACTAAAAAGTTAGAATTAAAGATAAAACAAGCATGAACGGATATGAACGATTTAACACAGACTTACGTTGTAGATTCAAGTCCCATCTAAATACTTATTTAAGAGGGAGATTTTCAAAAATTCGAAAAAAAAAATTGTATTTCCTCGACAAGTTAAGAAGTAACTGTATAAATTTTCAGCCCTGTGGCTCCATTGATGCTGTCTGTGCGCGTGATACATGCATGCTTGCATACATGCGTGTAAAGTAAGTAAAATTGAAATTATACATAGCACACTATGTAATTGTTGTTCATTTGTTGCTACAAATTGATTAGCTAGCCAGACCTGCTTAAAGACTGAAGAAACCTATGTTGACTGTTTCTGTGACAGTTTTCGTTGATCTTTATTAATTATAGGCAATCCTCTCTTCTGCTTCGGTTCAGGTTTCGCCGTAAATTATCAGTCAGGGTCTTGTGAAGTATGTTGTTGTTTTTGTTCTCTTTCTTTCTTTCTTTCTTTCTTTCTTTCTGTCTTTCTTTTCCCTCTTTCTGTCCGTCCGTCGATTTGTCAGTCTGTCTGTCTGTCTATTTCTCTGCCGCTTCTTTTATTGTGGATTCCACGATGTTTATTTATATCAAATCATAAATTGCGTTGTATTATATAGAAACTCTTATTCGAAATGATCTCCTGTCATAACATGATTAAAGGAAGTATCACTAAACAACGTAAAAAGAATAAATGATTAAAGAAAATGTGGCTGCCGTAGGAATCGAACCTGCAACCAGTATGATAGCCATTTCAACGTAGCGATGCTCTTACCGCTGAGCAAATGCAAAAGCCCAAATAATTGTTTTCCCTTCAAATTCTCTTCCCGTCTATTCTCGGTCTATTCATTTCTTTCGACGTGACAGTTATGTATTAAGAAATGGATGTATGTGATCCGACAGAATTATCATAAATTACGTTATATTATAAAGAAATTCTTATTTAAAATGGTCTCCCGTAATTTATTCTATTCTATTTACGTGGTCTAGGCCATGTGATGTATTAACCGTGAAACGACGGGAGATCATTTTGAATTAGAGTTTCTATTTAATAAAACTCAATTTATAATACCCCCATATATATATATATATATATATATATATATATATATGAAAGGAGTATATAATGCGTCAGGAATCTTTATCATAATTGTGTAATATCTAGACATGTTTCAGAGCTCAACTCCACCGTCAGAGGTTAGAGGTACACATTGTTAAAAGGTGCAGGCACAGATTTATGCAGTTTTTCCGATATCAGAGCCATTATATATATATATATATATATATATATATATATATATATATATATATATATATACATATATATATATGGGCCTTTGCCCAATTGTAAGAGCAACGCTACGTTGAAGCAGCCACTCTATCGGTCGCAGATACGATTCCTGAAACAGGGGCCGCTGCAGGAATCGAACCCTCTTTAATTGTTTATTCTATTTACGCTGTCTCAGCCTAATGACGCATTCACTCAATAATAACTGGATATTTCAAAAAGAGTTTCAATGAAACACAATTCATAATCATTCTGTCGGATCATTCATTTCCCAACAATATATATATATATATATATATATCAGGGATGTATAAGTGTGTTTTGTAAATAGAATTTATTGAGCGAGGTAAACAAAGCAGTTTGCTAAACACCAAATAAATAAATAAAATGATTTGTAAAATGAGCTGAAAATAGAAACAACTCCTGTCAATGTCTGTGTTCTTATAAAGAAACAAAAAGACATTTTATCCTTATATTTCCAAGAGAGGACTCTCCGTTTGTCATGCTATAGAAACGACTTGATCTTACGCGCAGCCCAATCAAATTTGGCAAGCATACTCAATGGGCCTAAGGGAAGGTTTTGAGATAAAATGTTTTGAGATCTTTTCAGAAGGGATGTTCTATTTACAATGTAACTATGATACAAAACTGTGCACTTATCTTCCGTTTAGTGTACTGAATAAGTCCAAATTTAGAGGGAAATGTTTGCTATCATAACGAATAAAGAATGAGAGATGCACTAATCAGCTTGAAATCTTTTCTCTCCCAAATCGTTAGCTTCCTACACAACATTTTGTTTAGGATCTATATCCATTTTTGTCTCACATATATACACATACATGTACATAACCTCTTATTGTTTTGTGTTTATCTATAATCATTTGAAGAGTCAAAAGTCAAGAGAAAGATTTTCTTCTTTTAGGGGTCAAAATGGAGGGGATTTTCACCTTTCAACGGGCCAAGTGCGAAGCTTAACGTTTTTACTCTTTAAGGGTCAAAAGTGAAAGGGATTTTTTTCACGAATCCGAAAGCCTCACTCCTTTTTATTTTACTCGTTGGATATTTAACCTACCATTGAGTACTTCAATCAATTAACTACTAACCAAGATACAATGAATATCAGCCTCGTTTTGGCAAGACAGCCATCTTGGTATGGCGGTTTAACACCTACCGAAAACTGTACACCATTAACACATTTGAATCGACACATATTTCATGCCCGAGCACTCAGACAGGATGGTGTGCTCCTGTTTAGAACGGGTTCGGGAGCATATCGGGGTTGCCAACTCGAATAGGGTGCTAAATACTGGCGTTCCTCGATGTAGCACGGTTCCTGATGGTACAGTTCACAATATAAGACGGACGGGTGGTTGACCCCAACATTTTTTGCCTATATTATCACCCACTCCTCCTGAAAACACCGAATAGAATCTCATCAAAAGACTTACTTGATACAACAAATATAAAATTTCTCCTATTTGCAATCAGTTAACATATAATTACACGGTGCTGCTTAATCTCTGCTTTACTAATCGAAAATTCATGAATTATTTTATAAGTAACAAAGTAACATGACAAAAAGCTGATACATTGAAAAGGGAGTGAATTACGAGCTAAGTGCAGTACAATAGAAGTTGAATTCACCAAAAAGGAGCTAGATCTAGCTTCAAAAGATATTGATTGGCAACTCCGTGAATTTTTTTTTCAGATAAATAAAAAAGGAGCTAAATTAGAAGCTAAGAGCTAGATGCCGACTTATTGGAGCTTATCGTGCAACAAGATGCTATATCTTGCCCCTAAAGAGGTAAGTATTCACAACCCAACTCTCTCTTTCAAACGCATCAGAAAAAAATCTCAATAGGATTTAGAATTGGGTTTTATTTATAATGCTAAACTGGGCACTCACTTACTTAATTACACACTTCCATACACACACACACACACACACACACACACACACATATATATATATATATATATATATATATATATATATATATATATATATATATATGTACGTTATATTACTTAGAAACTATTTGCAATGACTTCCTGTGATTACACGGTAAATATATCATTTGTTCGAATTGTTCATTATATATACGCTGTCTAGACCAAACTCTACATTCAAGTAATATAACGCATTCTCAATCATTTCTGTCGGATAGTATATACATTTCTTGATAATTTATATGTGTGTGTGTGTGTGTGTACGTACCTTCTGATTCAATCTGATTGTATGTAATTCTTTTAGTTGTCAAAAGTGAAAGGAAATTATTCCCCCACTCTTAGGGGTCAAAAGTAGAAGAATCCCCTCTCCATAAGGTTCAAAAGTGAGGGGAAACTTTTTTTTACAAGTCTGAACACGTTAGTGCCCTTCTCTGGTACTTGAATATTTAACCCAGCGTAGACAGTTATTTCCAAATGTATTTTATACCTGAATTCACAGACAAGGTTCTATGCTCCTGTCTGGGTTGGGTGGGACCGCCTATCTACAAGGGAACGGGTGTGCAATCTCTAGTTTTTACCTCAAACATATCATGTATATACTTATATATTTTACGCATTGCTGATCTTGTCTCTCACTGAGTGAAGAGGCGTTACACATAAGAAAATAGTCATTTCCCAAGAGTACACACCATTTATTGACTTTTTGAAACCAACTCTTCCTCACTGCTCGCTAACACGTGCTGTTTAAAAAAATATATATATATTTAAAATGAAAGATAAAAAAAACAAACACCTTTCAAAGTAGGCGCTAGATGATTGACTTTACATTGAGGGATCACAAGACAGCACAGTATATCGGAGAGAAACAAATAGGAGTCAGAGAAAATTCCAATGACAATAGGCTGGTCTTGTTCAACGAATGTCAGACGAACGCAGAACATTGTGACTCAGTCAGAACATGGATCCTTACTGCAAAAAAAAAAGAATGGCGAAAAATAAGATGGCGGGACGATATAGGAGACGCCGTTCGACCTAATCGAATTTAACAAGTACTACAATGGACGGACCATCATCCCTAACGCGGGAAAGACGGCAAAAGTGCAGAAAAAAGGCGGGAAAAACTGATTCAGGACGATTGCAAAATTGTTATCAATTTATTTAATCCTCAGTCCTTCTTTCAGATAGTGTTACAAACCTCAGCCAAAACAGTCAGCACAAGTCTCTTTAGTTTTTGAGTCATTCTGGGTGGCTATGTGTGTATCACGTTCACGGGCTGCAACGATGAAGCTGTTGGGCTGAAAATTTAAACTTCCACTCCACATCATGCTGAGTTCTGGATTAACGATGTAGCTAGAGTTGCATTTGCCACGGACCCCGTATTTCCAAGGGCCCCGTATTTCCAAAGACCCCGTATTTCCAAGGGCCCCGGGTTGAATTCTTGAAGGTTATCAAATTGGATTCGGTGATTCCGTAATTTCTCTTCTACAATAGTACTAGATTGTCGTCAACTTTTATGGATGCTTGAGTGTTCAAGGTTAGCGATTTCAGCCAATTGTAACCTCTAATTTGGGTTGATATTTTATTGTACTAATTAATGGGGTAGTGGTATCTATATGATGCATATACGACATATAAATACAAAAGAATTTGAAAATCAATTTCTTGACTATGCAAGTAGGGAATGCATGTTTTAATATTTACCGTATATTTTTTAGTATCTGACGAGCTATTATTTTTTTTTACAAAGAAACGGTCCATAATTGGCATTTCGACTTATATTCAGTTCATCATAAATGGTCAATACAGTTGCCCACATGAACACATCACCGATAGACCAACTGCGTGAAACCGAACGATAATGCCCACTTAATTGACATGATTCATTACCATGGTGTTGTATGATATGCTATGTAGGTTGTTATTGTGTAATATCTATTTTGAATTCTGTTTTCGGTTTGATTCATCATCACTGTTGAGAATTTCGTTTTTACGACCTGAAAACAGCGGTCAATATGTTAAAATTGAAAGAAATCCATATTTCGGTGACAGCTGACTAAATGCTATAAACGGTGTATTCATAAGACGATGTTATCAGACTCGGCTTATGTTTGACTCCGACATTTTATGCTCAACTCCGAACTTGTCTCGTGCTTGCGGTCGATTTGCATAACTTTTTCTCTCGACCTGTACGTTTACTCTGTACTAAGGTGCGTTTCCTCAATCCATGATGACCTAATCATACGTGGGGTACTTGCTTCCATCCTCTTTATCCGGACTCAGAAATCCCCCAAATCTGCCACTTCATTGTTTTGATTCTAATGGCTTCTGACATGCACACAACAGGATGGTGGTCCAAGTGGATATGACATCAACCTGCTTATCTCCATGTCGGGCGTTCGAATCTCTGACATGCATGAACACAAAGTTCCCTACATATTCAGAAAAACACACATGCAGGCGCCTACTGACACAATGGTTATCAAGCTAATCTCGCCAACAATTTCGCCAATTTCGTGTGTCGACTTCAATCCTTACAGGTGCTCACTACCGTGGCCTTGTGCCAACTGCAGCTATGTTCAGTAAACAACCATTCAGACACCTACCGGGAAATGCCTTTTATTTACGTGTATGCACAATTAGAAACTGTCAACATAGGTTTCTTCAGTTTTCAAGTGGGTCTGGTTGGCTATGTATTACGCCTACAGTCTTCACAATGGGGCTGCAGAGCTGAAAATTCAAACATTTACTCCTTATTAAGTCAGGGAAAACAGTGTTTATGTTTTTTCAAAATCCCCTTCAATAGATTTTTGATAAGGGATCAATTTGCAATGTGAGTTTACACTAAAACGGCCCTTTAGTTTTTATCAGCCAGTATTCATGCTTGTTTTTTTTTGTGATCACTTTTTTAGTTTTTTGTGATCGCAGAAATATAGCACTATTTATAGCAATTTTCTGTCATTTCTCAGCCATTTTAAGACACATAGAGCCATTTTAGCTATAACTAATGGCCATAAAAAGTTAACCATGTTTAGGTTTTTTTAGCGCATTTTGGCATTTTTTTAAGCTTTTTTGATCCCGCACGAATTTTTTTCTAGCTTACAAAGGTACACGTAGCCATTTTAGCTATATTAAATTGCCATCAAGGCTTATCTATGTTGTTTTTTTAGGGCATTTTGGCATTTTCGAAGCTTTTTCGATCCAGCACGAAATTCTTTCCCTGTTCGCCAAACCGGTCTACAAAACTTTTCTATCGACTAGTGTATCATCCGTGTTCGCCAGCGTTCTCTCATGTACTTGAGTGTGCTTCTTCTTCAATTCATGATAGACTGATCTAATCATTTATGGGGGTACTTGTTTCACTCCTATCTATCCGGGTGCTGCAGGGATATCGATACGTGGTGCGCTATCGTGCTGCTACGGCTAAAGACGCACAGAGGACGTATTGTCTCCAGAAAGAAGAGAAAGATAAGCTGACGCGAGGGTCGGGTCGGGTCGGGGGGGTGAGGTGGTACGGGTAGGAAAGGGGGCTAGGGGGTGGGTCAGGTTTGCAAGAACAAGGCCGAGGAGAAAGGGTAGCGGTCGGGTCGGGCTGGAGCACGGACGTGTAGGTTGGTGAACATCGGGACTAACACCGTCGGCCGGTCACACAACAAACTGTACTGGGCGAATGGAGCTGGTTTTGTTGACTCAAGCACCTGACCCTCCATTCTACACCCCCACCTTCTATCTCTCTCTCTTTCTCTTTCTCTTTCTCTCTTTCTGTCTCTGTCTGTCTTTCTCTACCTCTTTCTGACCACCCACTCCTCGAACTTTGCTTCGGTGTGACGAGACGTTACCATGGGAACCTAGCAGGAAATTAGTTGTGAGAAGATTACGTCGTAAGAGGTGATCTGATGGGAATGGAGTTGACGATGGTATGGCCGGGGTGGGGAGTTGGGGTCGTGGTATCATGGCGGCAGTGGTACGCTGGTTGGTGAAGAGCGGGTCCGGTCGGGTCGGGTCGGGTCGGATAGATTGTAGCGGTGACGTCGGCAGTGTTAATGGCCTGACGAGGTTGAAGGAGACGAGGGGAAAGGACAGTGGTGGTTGAGAAGACGTTTGGTTGTTAAGCATGGGCAGCGGAAGTGGCCTGCGAGAAAGTGAGGTGGACCAGAGAGTAAATAAAGAAAAAAGAAGAGGGATGTTTGAAAAAAAAGAAGTTAAAAGTCATCGAAGAGAAAATAAAGTGAGAGAGATGAATGAGAAATTGTGAATAGAGCGAAGAATTTATTTGGAAAAAAAAAGCCGACGAATAGAGTGCAAAATACGAAAGCGGTTAAAAGTAGGACCAGATTAGGATATTACAGTGCGTAGAACATGTTATACAGGGGCCGTAAGTTGATAATAAAACATCCCTATTGCACTACAATCGGAAAAATGAGCGTGTACCACAATTACTAGACGACTGGCCATTATACGAAGTTGATATTCGCCAGATGTATTGGTCAGCACAAGAGGCAGTGTAGTGTCGAAGTTTGAAGTTATATGGATCAGCGGTTCTCGAGAAATCTAATGAGATAAATAAGTATATATCCTTCTTCGTGCGTCCAATAAATTATCTCCCTTGACTTTCGCAATTAAACTGGCAGTTAGGGTATTTTCTCATTATTAACATCTATGCCTAGATTTTTGTGCTTTCTTTAGATCATGTGCACAACAATTAAACCGTCATTAGAGAGACAAATGGATCGATCAATAGATAGATATAAACAGACTGGGATAGATAGATAGATAGATAGATAGATAATGAACATAGATAATAAAGATTGATATGAACATAGATAGATATGAAAGGACTGAGAGTGATTGATAGATAGATAGATAAGTAGTAGATAGATATGAACTGAGAAAGATTGATAGATAGACCAATAGGTAGGAGCATAGATAGATAGATAGATAGATGGATATAAAAAGACATAGATAGATAGATAGATGGATAGATAGATAGATAGATAGTCAGACCAGTGGACATCAGCACCAAAAACAAAGCTTTGTAATGCAATATTAATTTTAGATAGAAATTTCTACAGTGGCAAGGCAAAAGTTTTTTGTTGGTTTACCCGAACACACAATTCCATTCAAAATGATTTTATATGACAATAATAGCAGGCTACTCTAGACACCATAACATAAAATCCCTTCCACACACGTACCTTTGCAACGGGTACTGAACTCTAAGATACTAAATGATAATTCTTACTCGCGTAGTAAAGCAACATTTGTTTTCATTTGGTATACAACCAGATACCATGACAAACAAGCAATGGTACTGCTTCAATTTTGTTTTGATCTTTGTGCAGTGGCTATGACTTCAATTTCAAAAACTTGTATTAGCGCGTCGTACATGCATCGCATACTATACCACTAATTACTAAGTAAAAATGATAACCTAAATTAGAAGAGCAAATTGGCTTAAGTCGCTGACTTTGAACAAGTCCTTCAAAAAAGTTGAAGGCAGTAGACAACTACAGTGTTTTTAAAAAAGTGCAGAATCATTGAATCGGAGTGGATAGCTTGCAAGAGTTTAGTGCGGGGACATTGAAGTTACGGAGCAAATACTTCTCTTGCTACATCGTTCTCCCTGCACTGGTTGAAAATTACACCTGGAAAATTAGCGTCAATAAGAAGTGCATATTGAGGGATACTTAATCATCATCAGTCTTTCAACGTCCGTCGTTGGACATAGACCTTCCCCAGGATCACACTTCTCTATCGTGGGCGTTGCAGAGCCAGTGCTTTCTGAATTTGTCTCGCTCATCTCTCCATTTGATACTTTGCCGGCCTCGGTTGCAATGTGATCTCTGGGGATCCATGTCGTGAGTCAGGATGTCCATCGGTTGTCTGCCATTCTCGCAACATGGCCAGCCCATTGCCATTTGAGATTTGATATGGATTCTTTGATGTCTCTGACCCCTGTCATCTCCCAGAGATCGAGAAGCTTGTGTTACACCAAATGAGTGGGTCTGCCTGCCTTGAAAATCAGGATCGAAATCCGGACCTTTCACCGACCAATTGTGCTGGTGAGAGAAACACAAATATCTCAGCTACAGGGTTGGCACAACAGATCATTTCCGGGTATTTCCCGTTAGTTCCCACCACAAAAACGAAAGCCCAAACCCAAACCCTGAACTGTAATCCTTACACTAGATTATAATCTCGATAAGATAAAATACAAAAAAAGAAGAAAAGAAAGAAAAACATATCAATATGTATGGATTTTTGGTCCGCTCAGAACAAACCAACAAGATCTTCATTTCGTGATGGGTACTAAGCAAAACACCCTCATTTCAAATTAATATAGGAACGCCAGTTCTCATACGATCACAGAAGTTAAGCAACGTTGAGTCTGATCAGCTCTTAGATGGGTGACTGTCTGGGAATACCAGATGCCTGGAGCAGAATAGAATCATGTAGAGGGCTCCCACTGACGATCCAATTGATCCTCCTACGAAAGAGACCGATCTCCACACTACGCCCAATAATTCAAGCCAAAGCACCTTTATCCCCCTGAAATCTCTGACTGGCCTGGTTGCGAGCGACAAGTAATGAATGAATGGAAGAGTGTATTGATCTTTGGACACACCTTCTATACGAATGGATAAATGACTTGGGTTCGTGAGCAAAGATTTTTGGGAAGGATTTCTACGGCAGTAAGACCATAGGGGACTTATGCGTGGAATAACCGCCCAGCCTGATCAATGGAGTTTTAAGATGAAGTCAGCTTGCCTAGGGCCATTGCAACTCTTTTGCATCCTATGTTCTACCGACGTGGCACGGATAGGTCATAGGTTCGAAAAGTTACGTATTTATCAATGTAAGTCGTATTATTTCATTTGAATTTTTCCTTCGAACATTGCCTTATACAGTGTCGCTCATGAATGAGTACATCCTACCACTTTTGTTGAAATAGAAAGGTAATTTTTTTCCAAATTAAACACAGCATGGTTTTAATATTTCCAGTGGATACAGCACAATCAAAACGGGTATTATCAGGTATTATTTTGGACCAAACTGTACAGCATTGAAACGCCGTTGCTAAAAGTATTTTTTTTTCGCTGGGATGAACTCATTTTTGGACAGCAAAACATTTTTATTTTTGGCAACAAAGTCTGGATGCAGTGAAGTTTGGTTGTAAATAATATCCGATAATTGATGTAACTGTTACTTTCATATACATCTAACATCTTTAGCAAGATGTAGTTCAGTGATTCTTAACGTGGGGTGCACACCTCTGCAAGACATTGGGTGAAGGCAAGCTTGGAATCCGGGCGTGAAGGACAAAAACGTTCCCTGGCTCAAAACTGAGACATAAAAATGAAAAAAACAAAAAACAAAACAAAAAGCCCCCAAAACAACAGAATGTTTCAAAATGAGGAGACTTACTACCGAAGCTAACTAAATTAGAGCTTAAAACTAAGAACAGCTGTAGTAAATATTAGGTTCAAGGGTCTCACTCGATAACCAAGGTTGAAAATTTGAATTTCTAATTCTCAGAAGATATTCTGAAGTAGTATCATTATAGCATGTTATATTCAATGAAGAAAATCGACATTTTCTTCTCCTGCCGTTGAAATTATTTCTCCTTATGTTTTATACTCAATTTGAATGAATAAATTTTAGTAAATTTCTGAATCAAACATAATATATACAGTAGAATATACCCATCCAAAACGACATGCTATTTTATTGGGTAATTGATTTAATAATTCATAATTTAATAATTATTCAATAATGCAAGTATTCTAATTTCATCTTTTTAGAGAGTCTCAGCTATTCAATGTGTGATCAAACGTAGAGTCTTGAGAATGTCCATGACGTAATTTTTATTGTTATGTCATAAAAAGATCGTAAATCATCCCATTTGAGCGCAAACAAACAAAAAAACAAATAAGCTGAAAAGTTTGCATATAAGCTCATGATATGGTTAAATGCCTTTTCAATAACAACTTTGTTTAACTTCAGTTTGGAGGAATTGATCCCAGTGTGAAAGTGAAAGATATGGATGAAGGCCAAAATCTTAATTATACACGTGCAACAACATGATGTGTTTTTATTAACATATGATTTATAATTATATAATTTTTTTTGTATAATGAGAGGGACATCATTTTTTTTTCTTTGAGCCGTCAAGATAAGTTGGGGACAAAAAAGGTCAAGAAACACTGTTCTAGATATATCTCAAACCTTCCAGCTGAACCACCGTCAAAGATGGTTAAGGGTTCTATCTTTTTTTTATGCGCATGTGTTTGTGTTTGTTAATGTGTCAAACACTCCTGGTCATACTGTTTTGTCTACAGAATCGAAAATTTGACATTTTTCGGGCATTATTTTGGCTTTTTTTCAAGTCATCTAAAATGGAATGGAAAATAACACCTACAAACATATGAAAGCTATATAAATAGTAGTTCACCTTCTGCATTTCTTCTAACAAATCTCTCTAAATTTTAGAGAAGCCCCTAAAGGAGTTAAGTTCCCCCTGGCTCTTCTATAATTTTCAGTTACTTCACAGCTTCTTCGATTACGGATTCTGGTACGTGGATACTCCATTAGTTTCCATGGTCAAATCTCAGTCTTTTGCACAATTATCTGTGGGTTACTGTTCTGATCCAGTCATGCCTATTTTTGTGTTCTCTTTCCGTAAACAGGCTGCATTCGCATATTTTATGATTAGCTGTCTGTATAGTCAACGTTTACATTTTTTGCTAGGGGTAAAGATTAACAAAGTCCGTCATCAAAAATTGACCCGCTGATCGAGACTGTTTTGACCCATCACCTCTAAACAAGATGACATTTGTTGTTTTCGTACTTGACCTTTTTACCCGAATACGATGCAATCTCGATTATTATTTTGGTTGTGAAAATTCAGTAACATGTATATCATCACTCTTTTTATCCGAGAATATAATCAATTTTGACTCTGATTTTTATGTAACATTTCTCGCATTGTAGACAAGAAAGTCAAGTTTTTGGTTGAAAGACGGATTTTTAGAATTTCTATAAAATAAGAATATGTAATCCATAACAATAAAAAAAAATGTCAGATTATGATTCATTTATTTATTCGATTATTCATTTACAATTTTCTTATCAGATTAATCCCACACCAACGAAACCGAAGCCGGTTTTACGACGCAAATAAGTGCAGCCAGAGGAAGTTATTTCAAGTACATTCAATAATTTAATGTACGACTGAATTTTTGCTACAGAAATTATATTCGAAATCGCATTGTACTCAAGCATTAGTTTAAATACAACCATAACAGATGTTAGAAAGTTTAGCGGTGATGTGTCAAAACAGTCCTATTCATTAGATCAGTTTTTGACGGCGTACGCGTTAAACGTTGCGATGTCCTATCTCATTCTCTTTCTATGGAATTGTTCTTGACTGTCAATTTTTTATATTTAGATGCCCTCTTCGTAGCCATGCCCATATCGTCTCACTTGCAAATCATTTTGTTTCTCTCTTGAAATCTTCGTTGTTATCCTTATTTTTGGGTTACTCAATTCGCCCAGTCAATTCTCCCAAGTTT
The DNA here is from genome assembly GCA_963457665.1 of Thysanoteuthis rhombus. Taxonomy (NCBI): domain Eukaryota; kingdom Metazoa; phylum Mollusca; class Cephalopoda; order Oegopsida; family Thysanoteuthidae; genus Thysanoteuthis; species Thysanoteuthis major. The sequence goes on along the minus strand of OY735206.1, from coordinate 3,189,143 downwards.
GGCTGTTATGATTAACGTATCATTTCTCTTCCTTGATGGATGTATCGATGGAGTCTTCGATGCTGACAAGTCCACTTCCGCTTCCTTTTTCTCATATAATCTATCGACGTCATTCCCCGATCGTAAATCTTTCTCCTCTTTCTGTTCGTCTCGCTTTCTCTTTTTCTCGCTCTTTCTCTCCCTCTCTCTCTCTCTTTCATTATTATTTCTCTCTCCCCTTTTCTATTCATCTCTGTTTATCCCTGTTTCTTTTGCCCTATTTCCCTTTCTCTATGTTTATTTTCTTTTTTCTGTGTGTTTGTTCCTCGTTGTTTTCTTATCTCTTCCTCTCCGTCGTCCTCTTTTTTTTCTTTCTTTTTCTATTTTTTTTCTATGTCTCTCACTTTCTCTCCGTCTCTCTTTCTCTCTCTTGTCCTCTCATCTTTCTCATTCTCTTCTCTCCCTGTTCCTCTTCCTCCTCCTCCTCCTCCTCCTTCTTCTTCTTCTTCTTCTTCTTCTTCTTCTTCTTCTTCTTCTTCTTCTTCTTCTTCTTCTTCTTCTTCTTCTTCTTCTTCTGTCAGGGCAAATGAGTGCGTATTCTTGATAACTGAAATATACTGTTTAGTTGACACTTCTGAAATCAAGGTAGTGAAAGTTGACTGGGAAAGTGACCAAGAATTGCCTTATGTAGTTAGTTGTTTGTCTGTGTGTCTCTCTGTCTGTTTGTTTATGTTTATTCTGGGTCATGAGGGTACAGCATTCCCTTGCTATCTCGCATTGTAGACAAGTAAATAATATTTTCTGCTAAAACACTGAAATTCTTCTCATGGACAATTCACCGATGAAGAAAATTCGCCAATATACGTTGAAATACTTTTCCTTTGTAGCCCCCAAACGTCTCTAAGATTGGTTAAATTTCAATTTTATCTGGAGTTTGGTGAGGGGTATTATGAAGCTTCTTCGTAAAGAGCAGACAGCTCTGCATTCCCTCACTCCTTTTTCTATCCCCACACCACTGTGTAGGTCTCATTTCAAACGGCTCATAGAGTATTTTTTCAGAATTTAGATGTCATTTTCACTGGAAAACATCTAAAAATAGAGTTTAAAAAATATCTAGATTCCGGAAAATTTAGATGTTATTAATAAAGCAGTCAGAATAAGGTCCAAAGATTGTCAAAAAAGCTTTTTTTTTCCCCAAAAAATCAAAAGGACATTCAAGGGAAGGGAAGTTTTCGTGTATGTAGACCAGGAACGCCGGAACACAAAAACGCAGAAATATACACATACATAAAAAGGAATAAAACCCTTTACCATCTTTGGTGGCTACGGATGATCAATATATTCAAGATATCATTGTATTAATATTAATTAAAACATTGCATATTTTATTACAATATGACTTTCTTTTATTGTAAATAAGTTTAATCAAAATATTACTCATTTTATTGAAAAAAAAATTTCTACGACTTTTTCCTTCTAGAAACAAAGCTATGACGTAATTCTTACGACATTTCTTTCGACCTGCAAATTCATCATCATCATCAGCAGCATTTTAGCGTCCATCGTTTGATTTAGATCTCTCCCAAGTTCCAGGGCGCCAATATCTCATGCACCTGTATGAATCGTCTCGCCATCTTATTTTCCACCGGTTGCAATTCCACACGTTGTCTCTGGGGATCCATGTTATGAGTCGTGAAGTCCAGCGGTTGTCTGACACTCATGTTCAGCCGTTTGAGTCATCAAATGGATTATCTTTCAGATTTTCTTCTAATATAATGAGCTGTTCAGTGATTTCTCCATGAGAAGTCGAGCATAATCCTCTCTTGTACACGTTGCGTGGCTCTTACTTTTAGTGGCAATCTTCTGGTTAGATTTCATATTTCGTGGGTGACTATCAGGAGGGCGCTTATCAGCTATAATAACTCTTATTCCTATGTTTTTTTCCGGGTCCCCACTGTTGTGGGCTCACTGTATACCCATGTACAAGCACACATAGTGGGTGACTACAAGTGGAGGGAATTGGAAGGATCCGGTATATACCTACTTCTCAATTTCTGGCTGCAAAACTGCCAGGATTTCTAAAAAGAGAATTACCTGCGGGGGCTTACTGTGCCCCAGTCTACACACACGGGTTAACGTTGCTCATCTTTGATGCCCCCCCCCCCTGCCTCTGTGATCCCTGGGCATAAATCCTCGAAACAGGCTTATCATACGCATACCTAGTTCCCAAAAACCATTTCCATTCACCGGTGACTACGTGTGCGTGTAGGAAATGACTAAGGGTGCGTGTAACGATGAAACATTTTTGGTGATCAAAGGCCTTCTCTTATCAAAGACAGAACTACAAATGGTTCAAGCGTGGTAGCGTTTTGTCCAACTTTCAATATCGCTTCACGCAACGGCAACCATTGTTTTTTCTTTGTCCTATCAAGGACAGGTGAGGGCAGGGAATTCGACGAAACAAATCGTGAAACACATACCCACCCATATACATTTGCACACACACACACGTGCACACACACACACACACACACACATACACACACACACATACATATGTATATAAATTAAGAGACTAACATAAAAAATGCTACCTAGATCATTTTGTATCTATCTATCAATATATACATACATACATACATACATACATACATACATATATATATACATATATATATATATATATATATATATATATATATCTCACGCACACATGTGTGTCAGTATGTATGAGAATGTGCATTTATATGTGTGAGAGAAAGAGAGAGAATCATGATCATGGCTTGGCTCTACAAACAAAATTTTGGGGAATTTTCTTTCCTCTGTCTGTTGCAGGCCAATGTATGGAATAGCTCCCAGGCCTGCGCTAATGAAGTTTTATAATGAAGTGCAGCGTATGGCATGACCGACCCGTTCTTTAAACCAGGGACTTACATGCCATTGCCCACTCAGATGAGGGGGTGTTAGATCCTGAGATCGTAGGGTTTCTACTGGAGTTAATATTCTGGTAAATAAAAGTAACACCGAAAAACATGCTGCTCTCTGTATTTCATTCATAAAAAAAGTGTCATCGGCAATTGTGTTGATATTTCGAATTTTTTTCTCTTTTTTAAAGTGTTGTTAAGTCAGTGTTGAGGATGGACTGGGTTTTTCTTCCGTAATAAGAACAGAAAGATCAACCAGAACAATCCTCATCGAATTTGACCGAGTTGAAATTAAAATTCTTCTACCATGATTTGAAACCAAGACCATCTGATTAGTAGTCGTGTCTCTTACCGATTCAGGAGAATCTCTTAAATATCTACCAAAATTTATGTTAGAAATGTGCAAGGGCTTATATCATTCAAATGAATAAATATATCTATAAAATTAACATTTCCCTACGTTGCTTTGAAATCAAGACCAACTGGTTTGCAGGCTAGTGTCTTACCGACTGAGCTATAGTGACAAATCAAAAATATCCCACAGATATGCAAGGTATTACCAATTTATTCCAATAAATAAATACATTGATATTAATTTTGTTTATAATTCATTTATTTATTGTATTAACTGTAATAATAAACACGGTAATAAGAAATATATATATATATATATATATATATATATATATATATATATATATATATATATATATATATATATATATATATATATACTTATTCTTTTTTTGGCGAACGTACAACTTTATTTAACTTCTATTGATGATATTTCGGCCTCACTGGTCATGAAAAGAATGACTAAACAATTCTTAGCAATACATTTTGCAACATTCCTAATTTACTTTGAAAAAGCGTTGATTAGGAAGGTCAAAATACCATCAATAAAAATCTCAATATAGAACGTTCGTCGAAAAGAAAAACAATGATAAATACTTATTTATTATACGCAACAAGATTGTTTTGACCTGAGAATTTCTTTCGCCTGAAATCAGGTAAAGGAATGATGATATCCAGTCTTTGATGGAAACCCTCGCCTCAGCATTCCGAGACACCACTTGTTGACGACACCCAGCTGAAGAAGGCCATACTACGGCCGAACCCAGGGATTAAAAAATTAAACGGAATGAAGACAACAGTTCGAAACACTGATACGTAATGATTAATCCTCATCTAAAAAATTCAGACAGAAACCAATAATTATTTTGACAACGAATATTTTGACCAGATTTGAAAAAAAATTACAACTAATTCTACAACAATATCGGAGAACCATTTTTTTTTTCTTTTGGGGCAAAAGTTCTTTGCAGCTGATCCGATAACTAATGAGCTTCATTAAATGTCATTGAAAATCAATGAGAACATCTAGATATATTGTGTGGACGAACAGACAAATAAACAAACAAACGGACTGACAGGCACACGTAACTTCTGTCTGACTTCGTTGGCAGAGGTTATAGAAAATTTGTTCATCTTATAAAATATCCATATTCACTTCAAAAAGTAGTCACTCAATAGAATCGGTCACGTGACCAACTCTTTTTGGCAGAATGTCGTGTTGGAGGTGATCAATAAAAAAAAAATAGAAAAAAAATGATGATCAATGAATAACTTTCTACTCTCACCCTTTGTTGAAACTTAATAACTTGAAAAGTCCGAAATTTTTGATATTGAACGAAGTGAGGAGATTGGTCTCTTCTTAAAAACGGGGTCGCCATCGGAGAGACTAGTTGCGTGAGAGCGTGAGGTTATATTTTCTCTAATCTAGACACGTAATATTTGGAGACTGCAAGCTAAGTCACGTGAGGTGACGTGACGCAAGCGTGAATTCTATAACTAATTTTTTATGTTTTTTTTTTCTGTTCGTCGGTGAGCTTGCATGAGTTCGTGTGACTTGATGAAAAAAAAAAAATTCCGTACTTTTCAAAACCGCACAGTTCAAGGTCTTATCATAATTTGATGTATTTTTTTTTTCATTTTATACTTAGTTACATTAATTTGTACAGCAATACCTTAACCGTACTACATCAAAACCCGCACTAATCAAATCCACACAGTACAAGGTGTTCCTGTAATTAGCCGTTAAGTTGCGACAAGGAGACGATATCTTGGGAAATAATCATTTGTAAAATTCTAAATCTATTATTCTCTAATCGGCTTCTTGTATAACTGTTCACTGGTCTCGTTTTATCGAATTGGAAAGATTGTGTGACGGATGGTAGACTGTATTGTTTTCGTTAAACGTCAGGAAGATAATACTTTGTATTTACGGGGGTTGTTTAGAAGTATGACCATTGCCAACAACTGACAATGGCTCACTCGTGCTCTGACACCAAATGCTTTGAATAGAGGTCCACAGTGAGGGAAAACAAGTATTTAGATACTTACAAAATATTCATTTGATAAATTTCCGGTGCTCACATTTACTTGGAATTTACGAAGGTGAGGTATTTTGATTTAGAATTAACAATTACTAAGAAATTCATATTTATAAACATACAATGCGGAATAAAATATGACTACAAGTAGATGTTGGGAAAGAGCATTTGGACGCGTCGGTTTCATATCAAAATACTCAGCTGTGTGAATAGCCCTGTTTGGAGACGTTTTTCGAAACCCTTCACAAGACCTCCACAACACTGTTTTAAAATCTTGGCCCACTCTTCTTTGCTAAAGAATTAAAAATCATTAACGTCTCTGAGGCTCCTCTGATGAATTCGATCTTTTGAGTATCGCCATAAATTTTCTATTGGATTTAAGTCAGGTGATTGAATTGGCCAACTTGAAGCTACTCTACATTGTTCTGGGGTTCTTTTAGCTGTACGCTTCAGGTCGTTATCTTGTTGAAAGATCCAACCTTCTTTGAGCTTCAGCTGTTGCACCGAAAAGAAGACATTAATTTCAATACATCGCTCCATTCTTGGCTCTTCCAATCATCTGAAGTGTTCCTGTATCACCAAAAGAGAAATACCCCAAACCATGATACTTCCACTTTTGTGCCTTACTTTGGGGATGGTGTTTTTTTTGGCGGGGGGGGGGAATCTTAGACGCATCCATTTTTTCCATGCATGACGAGCAGGATTTTTGCCAAAGAGTTAAATCTTTTATTCATCTGATCAGAGAATGTTCTTTAAAAATAATTTGGCTTTCTTAAAATGGTCACGGACGAACTTCATCCAAGATTCTCAGTTCCTTTTTCGTGCATACTTCATTACGAATAGCTGTTTCAGTAACCGATATACTAGCTGTTCTCGAATAATCTTGGATCATTTCGAGTTATCATTGGATTCGCTTTGACTGTTTGAGTTGCTCGTGGAGAAATATTCCACTGAGCACGAGTTTGAGGGGGGTTTTTTGTTGGTGTCAAATTTCTCCTTCCTCGTACTGACAGGGGTATTTCAAATCTTAGCAATTACACTGTTGCTGAAACCTCCACTATGTTTCTCAACTACGCTATTCTTTTGTTCAATTGAGAGCTCCTCTAACCATCAACCATGACTGTTTCTTGTTTCATGAAAGAAAAAGTAATGAATGACAACTGATGAAATCATAGCTTAGTTAAGTATTGCAGGAACATTCCAAAAGTTTTTATGAATATCTCAACATTTTTATGATGAATTTTTAATAGTGTCCAAACAATTTTTTCGACCGTTGCTTTGGTTGATATTTTATCCTGCATTTTATGTTTGGAAATATGTATTTTTTTTCTTAGTGATTGTTAATTTCATATCAAAATGCATCACCTGTTCAAAGTAAATGTGAGAATTGGAAGCATATTAGTTTCCAAATACTTGTTTTCCCCTCAAAGTACATACACACGTATTGTTTACTGCTGCTTTATGTTAAATCAGTTATTGGAAAAAAAACGTTTATTCAATTCACACTAATTCAAATAATCTTTTATACAAGCAAGGTGAAAAGTACCAGGTGTGTTCAAAAAGAAACCTTACTTTTTGAAAAAAGAAAAAAAAAGGAAAAAGTTTTCCGCTTCACCTACAACCGTATGAGACGTGTCCTTTTCAAATAATCCCTTCCACACTCGATACACCGTATCCAGCGCGCATGCGTGTGTTTTCCAATTCCAGAATTCGTTTTGGAATTTATTTTCATGGGTAATATACAGGTCTCCTTAGGCATTTTCTTCTGTCTATAACATTGTCTCGTGCTTCGCCCAAAATCTTGTTGTCCGTTATAACCCACCATTGTTCAATTTGGCAGCGAAAACATCAAAAGCTCTTCACTTGCGTTCATTCTAGTACACTTAGTTCATAGTTGGGACCACTTCCACTACATTATACTAAGAAGGTTTTTACTGTCTATTGCTTTTTACAAACCACCATGCGCCACTGGGAGCGTGACAACCAACCTTTTTTTCTTCTGTAAATAAAAGACTAAGGTCACTGCTACATAAACTTCAAGTCACAAGCACACTAAAACGTATAATTGGCGCGCTGTTTCGAAAGCTTGGTTTCTTTAAAGACTCACCATGTAATTTCAGAAGACATATTTTACATTGAAATAGGAGAGCGCTGTCGACACACATCAATCATGGCATAATTGAAGATGCTTTTCGATGACAAAAAATGACATGTGCCTTATTATACATAAGTATTGTTTCATTGATACGATTAACTTGAAGCTTTATTCTTGCAAATAAAAAACCAATGTTGAAACTTCAGAAAAGATCCATGAATCATTGCAATACGCTCGAAAGCTTTTCAGTTT
>OY735206.1:3141500-3176500 GCA_963457665.1 Thysanoteuthis rhombus | reverse complement strand
AATAGAAATGATTTCCCGTTGGTACACGGTCAAGTTACACAGTCAATATATCGGTAGCAGGTTCGATTCCTGCAGCAGTCTCATTTTCTTTAATTGTCGATTCTATTTACGTTGTCTAAATTGAATGATAGATTAACCGTATGACGACAGGAAAACATTTCAGATTAGTTCCTTTATTAAACAAAGCAATTCATAATTCATATACGCACACACAAACATATACATACACACACACACACACACATATATATATATATATATATATATGTAAAATTATTTCTGTAAATAATAATTATCTGCCTTTCTAGCTCAAAATATTCTTGAAAGAAATGCAGATATGGATGGTATCAAAGACACAATGGCTTCGTAATAGAGCAAAAAATGACCCTTGTTCCCCTACATTGTCATCTGAAGATGATATACGGTCTTCAAATGATTGAATCAAAAAATTAAATGTAAGATTTTTTTGTTGATTCGATCAGTAATTTTACTTAAAAAGTACTGTGATTTAGAACCACGAGTAAGTGATTGCTTGGCGGGGGATCTCTTGCCAACTGAGTCACACTGAAAAGTCTCATATACCAATGAATTTATCATTTAGATATATATATACATATATACATATAACACAAAAGGTACAGTAATTATCTTCAGTTGTTATGGAAATATGGGTGGAGTTTGGTCCTGCAACAGCCAGGCTTGTTAGCTATTGAGTTATTTGCGAATCGACAAATACAGCTGGTTTTAGCCAATTCCTGGCGACAGATTTAGCTATTAATAACAAATCCCACTTTGCAGCTCTGGAGAGAGAAAGCGGCTTTGGTTAGTAAAAATAGAATGGGTGGGGATAGTGCGTCGTCGGGGGTGGGTCGTTTTATGGTTCCGCCGACATGTTTGCGAAAGTTGGGGAAAACGAAGGTTCAGTGTAGAAGGTGGGGCTTTGACAAAACTTGAAAGGTATGGGGGGGGGCAGGGGGGAGGTGGAGAGTGGCGATAGTTTCGACTCGGAATAACAGCGACCCTGGCGGAAGTAGACCAACGGTTGTTGCTATACATATGGAGAAGGAATCTTAAAACAAGGGGAGGCAACTGAGTTGAAGTAAGACAACAACAGCAACAACATTAATGATGATGATGATGATAAATCTGGTTAGTCACCCAATAGAAACCAACATCTTTTGGCAGCATGAAGAAAAAAAATGGTAGATATGATCGATGAATAAATTATTTCATTCGACTTTTACTGGGTGGTTATCAACAACAAAAAAGTTTACATTTTCAAAACAAAACAAACAAAAAAAAGAACCAAAAGGCATGAATGCTGCCGGACACAAACTAAGGGATCAATTTAGCATACACTACCTAAGAAACCCAGTTTGAAGGGAATTTCCAAAAGAAAAACGTTTTTTTTTTTTTGGTATATCTGAGAGTACAAATTGAAATTTTCCGCACTGTAGCTCCATTCGCGTGACCTATAGGCATGATTCATATATACATGTCTAGCCAGTCAGCCAGACTCTCTTGAAAGTTGAAGAATTCTATGTTGATCGTCGTGGTGACAATTTTGGTTGACAGTTTCAAATAATAATCACTGATGTACTTTTATTTATTTGTTTATTTCTTTGTTTGTCTATTTGCTTATTTGTTTGTCTATGCCCTGTCGCGCAAAAGGGAACTGATATATAAATCAAGTGGAGCTGCCACAATTCCAACTCTGACGCACATCTTAGCTGTCAGATGTCTTACCCCTAGGCCAAGAGTTCATCAATGACACGGTGCTGAAATTTCAAGCATCGAGTGTGTCAGTTAGATTATATACATTGGGGGAAAGGTGACAATACATCATAGCCGCCAACTGCCTATACAAACCCAAACGTCACATATGAAAATAATATAGTCCTTATTTTGATTTTGTAATTTGAACATCGGGTAAAGTGTATTTGATTGGTAAATGGTTTGCGAGATTCGTTAAGTGAACGTTTCGCCCTGGTATGATAGTGGATTGTTTTATCTTGGTGGGGCAAACCATCACCAGCGGGAAACACGGCGAGCACAAATGAATGCAAATGGTCTGTAGCACCATCTGTGTATGTAGCACATTTCGAGACAGACTCATTACAGAGCAGCCGCCGACTTGCTCAACACGCTGTTAACAGAAGGGACTCATAGCCTCATGTGGTGTCCTCTACACACAAACACGACCATCTCAAAATCCATTGTCTGCCCGGAAGAGCTAGAAAGGTGACATGTTTGACCAGGCAATACAGAGCCAGTATCTGCAGTTCAATGGTGATGTTCTCTGGCCCAAGTGAAGCACAGTAACCGATGCCATGGCGTCAATCATGTCACCCTTGTTGGTCAACGAAGACGAAAACTCATGGAATGCACTGTTGGCTGAGGAGAGCGTTGAATGACCGATCGGGCGGCACCTTTTATTTGATACAATGTTGACCTTCGTTGGATGATTATTACTCTTGTCAATCTCTTCACTACTACACAGCTAAGATATCTCTTTAACCATCTATCTCTACCCCATTTCTACAAGTGATGGTGGGGGGAAACAATGCATGATCATCTCTATTTTTTTTGCAATCCAGATTACCTACAAATGAATACCCGTGTACATATACGTACACATAGATTTATTATCGTATACATGTGTCTAAGTACAACTTTTTTGGTGTGCAAACATCATTGCACATACGTACCCACATATACTATAAGAATATTTTTAACACATGCACACACACGTATGAATATAGACAGTAATGCGTAAACGACATTGCAGAAACACTATATTCATAAATGCTATTTTTACATACACAGCACGTACACATATAAGTGGTACAAACACACACACACACACACACACACACACACATATATATATATATATATATATATATATATATATATATATATATATATATATATGTGCATGTGTATATGTGTAAGTATACGCCCACATATACGTGCTCGGCAAGAAATTAGATCACGCACTTGTCTCAGGAGAGAATTTTAAACACCGAACACCAAGCGCTTCGCTTCTGGTAACAAACATAAGCCGCAGGAAAGAAAAAAATTAGATTACGTTTTTCGGTAAATGTACGGCGCGCTGTGGGAGAGTTCAGTGTGTTTGATCATCGGGGTGGAGAGCGCGAGGAGTTAATATTAAACTAAAAAATGATGCCTCATCTTCGACTGCAACAGAACGGAACACTTTATTTCTCTCTTCCTCACGCAACATTATTATTATGATCAGGGCAGGCAACACGGGAAGTCGCCTACGGGCGCCAATGTACTAAGGACTTTCCAAATAGAAACGGGAACATAACAGAAGCCTGGCTACTGCAGGGTCAAAGTCCACTCCTATCCCGACTGAATGTGATTACTGCAACTTTTGTAGTGTGTATATATTAGATACATTCGTCGGTACATAAGACTTGTCGGCTTGGTTCAGTTGGATAAGGGAGAGGCCAAACAATCACTCGGTCAGGATTTATAATCACGGTAGGGAAATATCGATTTTATTTGGTTTACCGTGACCAGGATTATCAAACAGAGGAGGGTTTACTAAATTGTTTCAGGGAAAACAAAGTCAATTCAAAATTTGATTGGAGTTTGAAAAAAAAAACGAATAAATGAAACTAAATGAAAAAAAAAATGTCCCTGGTGTGGAGTCAGTTTTTTTTTTTTTTTCAGGAATATCAGACAGTTAAATACTTTCTATTGTGGTGACACAAAGATAAACAATTGGTAAAGTAAATTTCCATGACCGACGACAAGGTCAGTTGAGCTTTACTAATTTGGTAAGATAGAGTGCTCACAATAACTGTGGCTTAGAAGGGAAGGGAAGTTAGGTGGGAGAAGTTAGCAAGTAAATAAATGAGATAATACTCTGAAGGGTACCAAATGTCAGCTTGGTCGGATCACCGGGGACCACTTTTATATTGTAGGAGATGTCTGTCTGTAAGGTGACTGGCAGCAAGGGAGATCGGAAGATTTATGGGTGTCAGAGATTTTCTGTTTCTCTGTCCATAACATTGGACTCTTCCGCTTCATGATAACTGATAAAAAAATCTCTCACTCACCATTTGAAACAATGGACTATTCGCATGATTGTCATTTGTAAAGGCATGAACACATTCCAGGTATGAATAAAATTGCAGGAGAGTTGGAGGTCTTTATTATAATAATGATTAGAAATATGTCCTTTTCCTCAACAACTGATGATTCTCAAGTATTCGTCCTCGAAACAATATAGTCGTGGGCGTTCACTGCGCGTTTCAAGGCTGGGGTTGCAAAAGGATATGTTTCTTGGGGTGGGGACAGAAAGGTATATTCGGGATATATCTTAGCGGCAACCCCGTTACCAGCGAATGATAATCCAGACTGAAGAGGGTTCATGCCTTCATAAGAGCATTTATGCGAAAGAAACGCTAACTGTCAGAGCTGAAGTTTGAACTTGACACGCCTTGTCCATTCTCCGTGTTGTTAACCGTTCGGCGACCCGTACTGAAAAAAGCAGACCAATACTTCATTAAAACGCGTTTCTTTTTTTTATGTGAGCTTAACTCAATGTTTTTATATAAAAAGACTGATATCTGGGTTTCCACTAAGAAATATTCCAAATATTCCTTTACTGCTAAAAAACAAACAAACTGGAAATCTATCTTTATACAAGGAAAAGTTGTAGCAAACACACGTTTTGGTAAAATAAATTGACGTACCCAACTAATCCTGTCGTTACTTCCTTTCGGAAATGGAAACACCTTAGCGAATCGGCAGTTTGCAAAAGGAAAGACAACCATCAATAAGTGGAAGGAGTGAAAATGGCGTCAGGAGGTGACAAACGGGAAAACATTAGTGGCGCGAAAATGCTCAGAAGTGGCGGGAAATGCTCATAACTCGGGGGTAAATGGCGGGAAGGGTGTTTTGCAATAAATAGCCCCGGGACTTCTAACTCTTTTCCCCTCCCGAACCCCCGGGGCTTCCCACTCGATTCGCTCGCGACAAACTCACGCATTTTTTTTTCTTTTTTCCCCCTTTTTTTTTCAAAAAACTTTTTTCTCTATCTCTTTTTTTCATTTTTTATCTTATCAATTTATACATTTCTTTTTCCTCTTTTCATTTATTTATTTTCATTATTCTGTTTTTGGAACTTTTTTCTTTATCTTTTATTGTTCATTTTTTTGCTTTATCAATTTATTTCTTCGCGCGCTTCAAGCACAGAGACACTGTTGGATTGCGGGAGATCTGAACAAAATGAATAAAAAAGATGAAATAAGTAAATAACAGTAGAGCAAAGAGAGAGACGGAGGGAATTTGACGGTCTTCAACGCAAGAACTCATAATTCAGGATCGTTTTGAATTCCCTCTTCAATAAGAAAAGGCGGGAAAATTCGCGCTTCAGCAAGCGCTTCGAATTTCCAAGTCTCAGCATATATTTACGAAATTATCCATCATCGTCCCTACCTTCCAGTCATATATATATATATATATATATATATATATTAGATGGAGAGACGAGATAGAAAGGTTCGCTGGTAAGACATGGCGGATGTTAGCGCAGTCACATTCGTCATTGGATGTTGATGAGGGGAGAGCCATTTGTCCAGAACTGGTCTTGTAACGGCTGCTGCTGATATATATATATATATATATATATATATATATATATATATATATATATATATAACGACTTGGCTTTCTAAACTATGATTTTGTCGGGTTTTCAATGTCTTATGTGTCCTCAGTTGGCAAAAATATTTTGTACGGGTGTTTTTGGAAGGCAATGTATTCAAATTCTCGGCAACATATTTCTAATTCCGTAGATTTTGAATAATCTTTTATAATATCTGATAATATCAGTTTTTTTTATTTTTATTTTGTAATGTCCGATAGACAGAATGGTGGTATAGGGGTGGTATTCATTCATAATTGACCCTGTATCTCTCCTAACTTCGTTGGTTAGAGGTAACTAATCTGCGAGGCAAGCTTGGTAACCATTACATCCCTACGAAAGAGCCGAGTTTTTGGTGGGGTGGGTGGGGGTGCTTGTCAAAGAACAAGTAAAACGTGTCCGCCATATTGCAAGGGGACGAGTGTTATTGGACTTGGCTGTAGATCGTCTGGCGCGCACCTGCCGCCGGATGACGTCACCTCGGCAGCTGCTTTACAACACAGCGACTTTGCTGATCGCGTCACAAAAACCCCTGAATCCCATAGGAAGTTTAGGAAGAGGATGAAAGGGGTTGAAATATTGGAAATAAGGAGTCGGGGGCGGTCAGATAGGGAAATGTTTAGGAACTGAGAGATTCGTTGGCAAAAATATACAGAAGAAAGAAAGTTAGGGTTTACAATTTAGCTAGATCGAGCATGTTTTTTTTTTTTTTTATCCAGCTCCTATTCGTCTGTATCTAGTTCTTAGCTACAAATAAGTTTTTACTCTTATTCATCAACACAATTTCAGATTTAGCCCTTTCAGAGCTAGATTTAGCACATTTCTGGAGGATTTAGCTCCTATGGCTGTATTTAGCTCTTGGCTCCAAATATTAGCTCCTTTTCAATTTATTGAACCTTTTTACAGAGTTGCCAATTCAGCTCTTTTGGGGTTAGATCGAACTCTCTCTTGGTTGATTTAGCTCATACGTTTTCTCTTGGCTCCTAATTTTAGCTCCTGGCACGTAATTTAGCTCCTTTTCAATCTATCTAACATTTACAAACGAATTATGCTATTACATGAATAATATATCAAAGGATGCCTCTATCTGGCTCTTAGTTCCGAATCTAGCCCCTTTTTAATATTTCTGCCTCTTCTATAAACATACTTTGTTATTTGTAAAATAATTCATGAATATTAGTCAAGTAAAGCACCGTGTAATTATATGTTAATTGATTGCAAATTGAAGAAATTTTATATTTCAGTCATATTAAGTAAGTCTTTGGATAAAAATCTGTTTTATTTGCGATTTTCTGGATGAGTGGGCGATGATAATGGCAGCAATGTTGGGGTCCACGACCCACCCGCCTTATATCGCAAACCAGGCTAAAACAAACCGTGCTATATGGAGGGGCGCCTGCTATTCCTTAGCTCAGTTTTGGCCGATTTATGTCTAAAGTCTTTGTTCGAAGCGCGGAACTAAGACAGAAGAGAATGTTGCTACACTACACTCCCGTTGTAAGGGCACTTTTCGAGTGACAAGTACATTCTAACGGCACGCTGGTATTTATATCATCACAATACGATTGACAAAGATTAGTCTGTAGTAACGGAGGAGCAGACCAAGATAGATAGATATGAATAGACTGGTATGAATGGACAGAAAGATAGATCACCCTGAGATAGATAGATAGATTGATAGTTAGATTGATAGATAGATATGAACAGATTGAAATAGAAACAGACTGAAATAGACAGATATATAGAATCAACCAATCTAGGCCTCAAACAAACCTCACTTCTCTGGGTGGGGGAGAGGTCTAAAAAACCTGAAATCATTATTTTTGCCTTTTGTATGTTAAATTGTTATATTTGACGATATAACAGGTATCATTTTCTATTTCATCGATTCGTAACTCTAAAACCGATCGATAATTTCGTCCACAGATAGATGATGATGATGATGATGATGATGATGATGATAATGATGATTACAGCCACCCGATCTCCTAGGAGAGCTACCCTTTAATCTATTACCCATTGAACTACATGTACATAAGTAAAGGCCAGAGAAACCGGGTATGCACAGTACAGTCCTATGTTAGCACGATGCTTTATTAACTGGCTGCAGTACATAAGCCGAAATGGCCGGAGAACTCTTTTGTTGCTACATACGGCACCTCGTGATTCCCAGTAATGACTGCGGTCGACATTGCTTAACTTTGGTGATCTTACGAGAACCAGTTTATCCCACACGATTTGGCTGTAGATAGATAGATAGATAGATAGATAGATAGATAGATAGATAGATAGATGTGAACAGACTGGAATAGATAGATAGATAGATAGATATGAATGGACTGAAATAGATAAATACAAGCAAACTGATATATATATATATATATATATATATATATATATATATATATATATATATATAGAGAGAGAGAGAGAGAGAGAGAGAGAGAGTGAGAGAGAGAGAGATAGATAGATAGATAGATAGATAGATAGAAATGAACTGACTGAAATAGATAGATACAAGCAAACTGATATATATATATATATATATATATATATATAGAGAGAGAGAGAGAGAGAGATAGATAGATAGATATGGACAGACTGTGATCGATAGATTGATAGATTACAGACTGATATAAGTAAATACTGTATATATTTTATCTTCTTCTTTATCGATCTATAACACTGAAACTGATCGATAATTTCGTCTACATATTGATCTTATCGATGTATCTACATGGGATTTGTTTTTCTTTGTATTGACAGGTTGATTGATTTGGTTGGGAACGTTGTTGTAATTCTTTGGGGAAATTCGATGAGGATGCTGGGAAAAAATGGATGAAACTACATAAATATCAAATCATACATAAAATCGTACAGAGACATGTAATAATTGAATAGACACCAAAAGTTGAACCACAACAGCCACCAAAGGTGGCAAAGGGTCATAGCTTATATATATATATATATATATATATATATATATGTGTGTGTGTGTGTGTGTGTGTGTGTGTGTGTGTGTGTGCGTGCGTTTGTGTGTGTGTGTTTTGGGAAAAGACTTTTGTGTCCATTTTGGAAAAAGACTTTTATGATTTTAGGGAGGGGCCTGATTCTGCTCATTTGGGTTTATCTGGGTTTATCAATTATATCTAGATTCTCCAAAAACCAGTGGTGTCATAAGTAGAATTGATCCTGATTGTGTTTATCCTCCGATGGAATTCTTTTTTTTTTTTACATGACTTGACATTTTGAGGCAACGGTTGTTTAATTATTGATCAATGGCGAGCTTTACTTCAAGTTTATTTGCGTTTTTACGGTACAAAATGAAGTTTCAAACAAATATATCACGTTTAGCTATTAAAAAGTTGTCTTTTCTAATACTATGTTGTTTGTTGTTAGGAGCAACTACTCGTCTTGGTATAGAATTTAGATGTTCTAAAATTGTAGTTTGAGGTATTTCAGACACATACAAGGCGTAAAAGATCCAACAAATCTGAACATGTTGCTGACTTTTTAGACATCTTACTCAAGATCCAATGCAATATTACCCACATGTGTTTAATGAGATTTATGTCAGAATACTGACTCGGCTGAGGAAGTCGCTTGTTGCAGTATCTGAAAATTGACCAAATCAGAAGAAAAAAGTATGCCATGTCTAAAGGCTAAGGGCTTATCGCTCATATTGATTGCCCTCTCATTCCTCCTCTTGACACCAACCGTAGTTAAAAGGTCCCTGACTGCTCGTCCATAATAACCAAGTTGATGAAGATAATGTTTTGCTGTTCTGGGGCTAATTTAAATTTTTTTCTGCCACTTCTGAAGCTTTTGAACGAGGGTTGTTTTCAACATAAAACCAAGTGTGTCTAATTACTTCTTGTATGCCTCTGTATAATAACCGAAGTCTACTGCACTTTTGAGTTTCTCATTATCAACACACTTAATACAAAATCCCCCCCCCCCGTTATAATGGCAATTACTGTGTAATAAAGTTAGCAATGCCAAAAGCTAAAAGAAAAAAAACAAACAAGTTGTAAGCACTCAGAGAGCACATACCTATGTTAATGCAGTGTCATAGCGAGAGAAGGAGCGGCTGCTCTCTCTGAGCTCATTCCCCAAGAGTGGCACCTTTCAACAATTATCTAAATTCGAAAGGAAAAATAGATGGAATGTAAGAAAGATGCATTTTCGTATTTCTTTGTTGAGTATTCATTTTGCATTTAAAATAAAAAGGTGTAAACATATGATAAGCGTATATGCAAATACTTTTTCTGTTTGCGCATTGGTCTCATTGGTTAAGTCACCTTCTTACTATGACATAACAATGAAGATTACGTCATGAAAACTCCTAAGACTTCATGCCTGATCATCTTCCAAAACAGCTTGAGTTGAATTGAAACTTGAGATTAGGATACTTGGTTCATTAAAAATAAATTGACAGATAAAATAGTTTTAAACTCCTTAATGCAGATCCATTCATAAATAACCTTGTCATTTTGGACAGGTATATTCTAGAAATTAAATAATACACATTTCATGTTTTCATTTTGATTGCAATATAGTGTAGCTTTCTGTAAAACTTTTTTTTTTTAATTGTGTTCCGATTTTAAATACGCACCAACAATTAGGCACTTTCTCTATAACTCCGTCATCGTTGTGTTTTGACCCAGGAATCTTTCACTTGCCTCCACTGCATCGTGGTTATATATGAACTGATTATCATTCTGTATTTAGTGTTTTGTTCGCTCAGGTAGTATAATAGTTAACACGTCTACGCAGAGGATCCCGGGTTCGATTCCCTGCATGAACGAAGACTATGTAATGCTATTAATTAGGACAAATTTGCCTGTGCAGTCGGTAGCTAATTGAGTACACACAGTAATGAAGCTGTGTGATTAGGGTGGAAGTATTCTTTCAGTGGATCATAAAACTTGTAGGTGTAAAGTCCTGGTCTCGACCAGACTCTGAGAATGTAAAGATCACTAAGCTGACATATGCAATAGAAACTGGGACTTCGTCACCGACCATCAACCTCCATTGGGAGCTATCTCGTGAGAGGCGTAACACTTTACCTCCAGTGATTTCAAGCTTACCAAGAGTATTTGAACCACTAGCCTTGTAGTCCATTATCTATCTGCTGCTTTACCTCCAGTGCTTTCGTTCGGAACAATCTCTCTCACGTGTGTCTACGTCGCTTCTACTATGAACCTGATTTTTCAATAGGTAAAACTTAATTGCCTTTCGTCAGTAAAATTCGGTGTGGAATTCTATTTTTTTTTCTCCTTCTGAAATCATCTTTTTATCGAATATTTCCCTGCATTAAAAAGTTATATCGACTCATGTACGTACATTAATTTTCCCAATTCCCCCGGGAACATCATGCAATGGAATCTTTGAAGTTTCACCGCCTTATTTATATCAAGTAGTCTAAACTTCACATTTCAAAAAAATCTGTTTTCGCTGTTGTTGTTGTTGTTGTTGTTGTTAGAAACCATCAACTAAAACTGTCACTAAAACTGTCGAAATAGGTTTCTGCCATTTTTTTTGGCCCATGTCTGTGTGTAGCACACGTACAGGCTGCACCAATGGAGTTAGAGGGCTGAAATCTTCATCTTTATTATAGATAGAAAAAAAGATTTTTTTCTGTTTTTTTTTGCCCCCCCCCCCAAATTCAGTTTGCAATGTGAGTTAATCCTAAATCAGTTCCTTATTTTTGTCCAGCAGCAATCATGTGATTTTTTTGTTTTGTTTTTTTTCAATTCAGAAATTTTTAATGATCACTGCTCAGCAGAAGACAAGAGAGGTGACTTAACCATTGATCAGCCCCCCGCCCCCGGTACAGTATGTTGCCAAAATGCGTTGTTTCAACAGTGTTTTTTTTTTATTGAGTGACTAACCAGACCTGTTGTTTTTGCTGTTGTTAATGATTTCTTCATTTACGGATATTGGTGGGAACATTCTTCGAATGGTACAAGGATAACAACCCGTGAGCGATCCCCCTTTGACAGTAACATAGCAACAGTAAAATAGTTGGACACATAAATGATCTCATCTATGGGGAAATTGTCTGGGGGGGGGGAATTATCAAGATAAATTTATCTGTGAGGCTGTTATCCGGGGCACAGTTGTTCTATGGGGGCAATTACCCAGAGGGCAGTTGTCCTGATACTGCTCGCAACATTTACCAATGCAGAGCTTCGTGTATAAAATAAGAACATCAATCCAATTTAAATCTTTTTTAAGATTCATTTTATAAGATGAATTGTATATCATTATAATTAGTGTTTTGCTACAATCAACCTCCATCTTATTTGATTTTAGCTGCAATGAAAAGTAACAACAATTAAGATGATGGCAAAGAGTTGATGATAATAATAATAATAATAATAATAATAATAATAATAATAATAATAATAATAATAATAATAATAATAAGAAGAAGAAGAAGAAGAAGAAGAAGAAGAAGAAGAAGAAGAAGAAGAATGCCAACCTTGAAACAAGCAGAAGAATTGTAAAATGCTATGTATAGAGTACCTTATAGCATGAAGCAGAGACATAGATGGTTACAACACTTGAAAAATGTACGGAAGAATTTGAAATGTGGCCAAAGAAGAAAAATGTTTGCACTGTTATGGACCGAGGAAAAGACAAACGAGGAAGTGCTTCAAGAATGAAAAAAACGGCCACAAGTCAAGACGTCCAAATGCAAAAATGTCCAATGAACAAGAGGTGAAATGAACATGAGGTCCAATGCAAAGACGTCCAATGCAATAAAGGGCCAATGCAGTGAAATTCAATATAGAAAGATCCAATGCTCAAAAGGCCAGTTTATGCATATTTAGACACAAAATACGCATACAATACATACGTATATGCATAACTACACGTTTATGCACACGTGCCTCACACCATCTCAACGTGGCGATCCATAGAGCCACTTGAATTCATTTTTCATTTTTCACTTCTGTCATCAAAAAATTGGGATTTTACAAGCTTTACTCGCAACTGACTGTTCCTCTGATGGAGCTGGATTTGCTTTTTGAAATCTTTTTGAAAAAAACTGGTAAAAAGCAATTTCAGCGACAACAGAGAACTACCCAGTTGAAATTTAAAGGCAGTAGGAAAAACAAACTATGATGATGGAGACGAAAAAGCAATTTAAGCGACAGCAGAAAAGCGGTTCTACGAAACGCTTCATGGGGATTGAGCGGGACACGTGTACATTACACGTGTACGTGTACATATGCGTATATACTATGTGTGTGTATCTATGTGGATTGGCCCTTATTGCGTTTGACTTCATTACATTGGACGTGTTTGCATTATTGGGCCTTGTTGTATGGGAAATTTTTGTATTTTATACGTTCTTGCGTTTTGGACGTTATCTTTTTAGACCATTCGCAATGGACATTATGTAGTTGGTCCATTAGCTTTGGACATTTTTGATATTGGACCTTTTTAGCTGACACTACGACTCCAAAGCCGATCAACATCATCAGGTAAAGAGAACAAAGATATTTTTGATATCTAATAAGAATAAATGATATCTACAGAACACTTTTAGGGAGAGAGAAATAGATGTCACCCAAAGAATAATAACATTAGAATATGGACTAGATCACAGTAAGAATATGCAATAAAGACGGCAATGGGCGGGAAAAAATGAAGAATTACCACATCAACCTGACAACAACATTGTTCTTAAAAACTGAATCAGAATCAGTTCGAAGTTACTTGCTATGCAGGAGATATAAAGAAAAAAGTTCCGGATTCGCCACAAAATTCAATCACTCCTTTCTGAGGCCATTATACACCCTTTCACTTTATTGAAATTCATTGAGAACTTTTACGATGCCCCTATTTGAATGAGTCAGGGCCCCAAAGGGGACCTATAGCCCCGAATGGGGATGGTTTCCTCTCTCAATCAATTTTTTTTCTCCTCACTCCCCTGCAAAAGCTATAGCTAGCGAATCGTCGGAATTAGGGGCCCCCGGGGTCTGGGCTCCTTCTAACATTTAGAGAGTACAGCCTAAGCTGTGTGATTAGATAGGAGGTATCCTTTCGTTGGACTTGCGTTCTGCCAAGAACATGGCTATAAAAACCTGTCTTGAGACTTGCAAAGATCACTGAGCTGATGCATGAGACAGAAACCGGAACTTCGTCACAGGTCTGTGTTACTCCAATGGGAGTTGTCTCTTAAGAGACGGGACGCTTCAACTCTTAACTACCTCCCCTCCCCTGGTACACCTTAGCCCACCACTATCGCCCTAAAATAGACTTTAGTTGATCTGCACTGGATGACACTTCAGTATTTGAAAGGATAAACGCTAAACGAAAATAGTAGGGATGTCATAATTGACCTCTCAGCTCCTGTAATTATTCCGATGCTCTTACTTCCGTTTCCCATCATTCCCTTTCTATTTCCGGGCCAGTCCTCCCCCCCACACACACAAATGAAAGGGTTCCGACTCAGACTTGCCCATTGCTGCACGCGACACTCGTTATCATCAGGGTATTTTCTTTGCTTCTCTAGGGTCCTTCCTCGTGTACTGATTAACCTTATAGGGCCCTTCTTCGAGTACTTGATGACCTTTGCCAAGGATGAACAGAAAGTAAGAATCAGATCGTTATCATCGGTGTGAGCGCAAATTTGGACCCTGTAATATTGTTGTTTTTCTTTGGTTTTCGAAAACCAACAAGTCTGATTAGTCACTCAATCGAAATCTTCACATCTCAACGTCTTTTGGCAGCATGCTGTTTTGGCGGTGATCAATTAAAAAAAATGGGAGAAGGAGTGTACAATGGATTCGTTTCTTCTCTCACTTTTTGTTGGGCAGTGATCACTAAGAACGTTTGGATTTGAAAATAAACAAACAAACGTGAATTATGCTGGGCACAAACTAAAGGGTAAATCTGGTATATACTTATGAATATAATCCACGACTAAAATCTATATTCGATGGGTATTAAAAAAAGGGGGTTAAGAGACATGATAAAGAGTAAATATTAAAAATTGGATGGGCCTTCACTCGTAATACAAACTTTAAAACTGAAGAAACCTGTGTCAACATTTTGGTGATAATTTTAATTGAGGGATTTTTTATATGCTAAAAATATTCGTGGGGATAGGTTATGTGGTTCTTTAGTTATGCTGTCACGTACAGACGGACAGACATTTGGAGAATTTTGGCAGGATTCCTATCCCGGCACTCATGCATTCACCGAAGTTAAGCGAGGTCGAGCTTGGTCAGTACCTACATGGATGACCAACTGGGTATGACCTGGTTACGTAGGCAGCAGCGAATTATTTAGAGAGCCTCCCGAAGCGATCCCGTTAATCCCCTTAAAATGTAACCAATCTCTAGACTACGCTCAACAACGCAAACCAAAATTCCCTCTATCACCCCCCATAACCCTCTGACTAGTCTGGCTGCGAGCGACAAGAAATGAACGAATGAAAATGATTCCCATCCTGTCTAAAATCTGATTTCAAATTCACTCCCTTTTTACCAGCCACACGATGACAATCGCTTACTGACGATTTCCCCGTAGGGATTGCCTGTCACTCATCGTAACCCTTATTTAGCCATTGTCATTATTCGTCTCTACCTTCCATTACATTCTTCCCTTACCCTATGATAATTGCGATGCCTGTCAACGTCGATATGGCCAATGAGTTCATCTCGAATAGTCGTCGATCTCGGTCACTCTCTTGCTTGATTTCTTATTTTTTTTCTCCTTTTCTTTTTTTTTTTTTTGCTACCTCCCCCCCTACCACTACCACCACGATCAAACCACGACATCCCCGTTTCCTCCCCGGCGCATGGTGACGCCCATTCAATTCTGTCAGGCTTATCACCACCACCACAGACATAATCTTCCGACGTCCGCTTCTGTCAGTAAAGCTTACGAAAATCCTCGGTGATTTTCTCATTGTTATTACTGGCTCGTCTGCAATACGTGTATTCAGGGCCAGCCCAAGGTCCCGACAACACTGGCAGCCGCCGAGGGCGCGAAGTGCTAGGATGGGGGGGGGGGGCTTAGACTGTCTTAAACAAATAAACGGCTCCGTGCCTGTTATGTCTGCGACAGTTTGACGTTCCAAATACAAATGGAAGAATAAAAAAATGCATGAATTGAGCTGGATAAAAACAGCTAGAATGAGAGAAGTGAAGACAGGTTTTTCTGGAATATCTGACAGTTAAGTGCTCTCTGTTGCGATAAAACAAAAAAAAATGGACAAAAGAAATTATTGTGACTATAATGAAAGGGCACCGTGGTTTAGCTTATCTGGGGTATCCACCCCTGATAGAAAGTTCACTTCACACCATTGTCCCGCTTTCACGGGGGGAAAAAAGTGAAAATATTGCACAAGGTTTATTTTGCAACGAGTTATCATTGAGACTGCACACCCCCTCTCCTTCCGCTCTCTCTTTTTTTCTCTCTCTCTCCCTCTTTGTGTGTGTGTGTCTCTGTCTCTCTCCCTCTTTGTGTGTGTGTGTCTCTCTCTCTTAAACCCCACTCTCCTGAACATCCCAACACCCAGAAACACCTAACTTACAATCATTACCATCTTAGGGGTCTGGGCACGCCCTAAATCTTTTCTAGAACAGATGAATGGTAATTGATTTTTCACTTGACGCGATTTTCGGCTTACAAATTTTTGTTTTTGAATAACAGTAGAAATCTGCACTCACTAATTCTCGGTGTAACGAACTGCCTTACAAGAAATGCGCGTTTACAGACGTTTATTCTGAACAGAATAGCTTCTCAGATGATCCAGCAGAATTAATCCCTTGTAAGAAACTGCGATTACGGTGTGCTGTATTTATTATACCATTTAATACCTGTACCGGGATATCCTACGAAGATCGAACCCGTCAAAAACGGCCAGTAGAAATAGCTTGCTTTAGTTGAACTTCACTAAACTGTCTCCGTTCGTTGGCCTCTAGGTGTAAGTTATGGAATAATCCAGTATGTCCTTCTTTTACTTATAAAAACACTAACTCTGCTGAAATTTCTCATGTCCTGTTTTCAAGTTGAATGAAGCCGTTGGTGAATATTTCGTTTTTTGTTCACGACACAGAATTTACGACGAAAAAAAAAACAAAAAACCCGTTACTCTCGCACAGCTGTCGCCTGATTTACCGATGTGTAAACGCTGTTCTCTTTGACTTCTTTTCGTTTCGTAGACCAACACAACGGTTTTATGCGTTCGAAATGTTGGTATCGTTTATATTTTGACACCAGGAGAATATTACCATCTCTCGTAGAATAGTAAAACAGATACGTACACGAAATCTTTCGGGGAGAAATAAGACATCAAAAAGAACAAAACAAATCTTAATCTTATCGTTCGACAGCCATAACTTCTGCACCAAGTAAATAAAAGTGAAACAAGTCTGGTTAGTCACCCAATAGAAATGAACAACGTCATTTGGGAGCATGAAGTCTTGATTAAGAAAAAATAAACATACAAAACAAGCATGAATGCTACCAGATACAAACTAGGCGACCAATCTAGCATAAATCTACATTGCAAATTGGAACCGTCGACTAAACGCCTATTTAAGGAAGAATTTTCTGAAAACAAAATAAAACAGTTTTTTCTAAACATGATTAGTAGTGAATGTTTAAATTTACAGCCAGACCAATTTAAAAACTGAATAGACTATGTTGATAGTTTTGGCGACGATCTTAGTTGACTGTTGCTAATAAAAGTTTTGATCAGATGTTAGTCGGATTAGGGAAATGTTTAATTAAAGACTTTGTACCTGGAGAAACAGTAAATGTGAAAGCATTGAATGGTGAAAAATTTAATGCAAAACCATTAAATGCGAAAACATCAAATAAGAGAGCATGAAATGTGAAAACTTTAAAATGTGAAAACATTAAAATGTGAAAACATTTATACGAAGTTTAGAAATTGGAGTTGATTGAAAGAAAACGGATGAAATACAGAGTTTGTACCAATAGAATACGGCGGTGAGCGAATGAGGAAATTGAAGGATAACTGAATGTGGTTAGATTCGATCTTCTGCCAGCTATATGGCTCTCGTAGCTCAAATGGGAGAGCAGCTGATTATGAAAATCGGACATCCCTAGGTAAAAAGGATATGGGTTTAAGAGCTTATCACTTATTTCTAATCAACGTTGTTTACTCACTGACTGTCGTAGCCATGACATCATCGGTATAGTAATTATAATTATCAACAGCGACGAAAAGTCGACAGTTTTAAGAAAACCGAAAGGCTTCTCGTTCAGGCCGAATTTGAATCGAGTAATCGCACCCACAAAAAAAAGAAGGGTGGAGAGCTCAGATGAAGTCATATAATTTCTTTTAACTGCCCTCGAAAGTCGATTGTTCTCGGAACAGGGAATTTTTTTTTTTTTTTCATTATGCGAATTTTCAGATCGGTTAACAGCGTCTATAAAGAATTTAATGACCAGAAGAGAGTGGTTAAAGAGAAATAAACAGCGTTCTTTTTCTTTTTATCGATCCATTACGTAAGTAAAGATAGAAATATACGATGTAGAGAGATTTTAACGTTTTAACGAGAATTAGCTTGAAAACTCAATTGGAAATGAATAGTCTAATTAGAAACATAATTGTAGACAAATGCTGCCATTTTTTTTACAACGTTACTGGTTTTGAACAGAGTCGGTTCTTTTTATTGAAATAAAAAATAGAAAGAAAGAAATAGAAGATAGTGAGAAAGAAGGAAAGCAAATTATATAATGTTCATAATCCATGGATACACTTCATGTATATATCAATAACTTATTCATTTTCCAATGAACTACGTTGTATTTCAGATCATATTTTTCGTTTTATTTTTGATGCAATGATCATTTATTTTTGTTCGGGCGTTGTAACGGGGATCAACTTGAAAAATCAATTGGAAACAAATAGTTTTATTATTGAAACAAATGCTGACGAATGTTGCCAAAGACTGTCAAAAATTGTATAAACAACGTCGCAGGTTTCGAACAGAGACTATTCTTTTTCTCGTAAATATTGTCACAAGTTTTATCAAGGCGTAGTCTGGGGATCTGTAATCAGATTGTTCAGTTTTTTTTATGACAATGGCGTTGGCGGAGATGTGCAGTCTTTGAGTACTTTCTGGTTCGTTTCATTTTTCATGTATTTTCCTTTGCTTACTCAATACCATTTAACGGGTGGTTGATACCATTTAACGGGTGGTTAAAGCCACTCCCAACAAAGATGAACTGCAAATATTCCGGTCAGTGACGTCTTATCCAGTTGTTGTCATTGACCAAGAATTGAGGTGGGGTTAAAATGAATGCAATAGAAAGAGACAGAAAATGGGGGACGGAGGGGGGGGGGTATTAACCACCCCCAAATGACAAGAGGACGCATTTTTAGGCAATTCAAGCAAGGATGTGGTTTTGCCAATCTGTTTATGGTGCGGAGCATCGACTCAGAATATCGAGTTCAAACCAAAATAGGTTGAATTCAATTCGGTTAATTACCCTTGGGAAAGACATGGATTTTTGATGAACAAGTTACTTCTCTCACCTTTTGCTGATCAGTGATCACTATGTGTGACAGAAAATAAGGGATTAATTCGGCATAAACTTACATTGCAAACTGAAAGATTAAAAAGATAATGTTTTTTTTTCACATGATAAGGAGTAAATGTTGATTTTTTTGGCCCTCTAGCCCCTTTGGCACAGTATGTGCAAGCGATATACGCATGCTTATCAGTCAGTCAAACTAACCTTAAAACTGAAGGAACCTATGTTTAGGCGACAGTTTTGGTTAACGGTTTCTAACAAGCCTGGCTTCTGCAGGGTCAAAGTCTATATCTACATATATTCTGAGTGAAGATGATTATTGCAACTTTTGCATTGTATATATAATGAATGAAGAATACTATTAAAATATATCATTCGTGTATAAAACGTATCATTTCTTAGAAATAAGCCTTTTCGTATTTGTAACCTATATTTTCGTAGATATGTTTGAATCTTATAAAGCCGCAGATCAAGAATTCACCATGGACAGTGACGGCGTAGGATAAGTCATAGCTTAAGAACTCCCTTGTCTCTTACCTGACAGCCAACATCTGGATGTATGAAACATCCCCACCCCCTGGGGAGAATGTGGCAACGGACGCCTTTGCCTGAACGCAACCCATCTTGCCACCTGCTTAACGAATCCCATAATAGATTGTTCAGGACTCGGATCCACTCGCAATTCGATTCACTTCTAACACTTAAATGATGATAATCCCTGTGCCACCCGTATTTTGGATTCCTCTTTTCATTAATTCGTTCCGGTAATCTGAGCGCGTTTAATCCTTTCGTCTGGCAAACAATAAGCCTTTCACCACCAACCCTGCTTTTTTTTACACCTACTCTTTTCTTTCTTTTCTTTTCTTTTCACGGAGAATTTCGTATTTCCTCTCTGGTCCTACCAGCCAACAACAATAACTTACATTCAACCTTTACTCACCACTGGATCCATAAGGGTATCTAACAGTTCATCAGGAAAATACGCCTCTGTTGCCTGATAGATTTGAAGAAAGATAAATACTTCTATTTACATTCATCCTGATTTTCAGTTGCTTTTTATCGCAACTTTACGATGACGGCCAGAGTCTTGTTGCGATAAAAAAACAATTGAAAACAAAAATTAAGATGAAGGTAAATAGTAGTTGAAAAATCATCAATTAATAATAATTGTTTATAAAACAATGCAAGACTTTGCCAAAAATGCAATACTATTGAAAAATACTACGGCAAAAGAAAGTCAAAATAGTCAAACTAAAAAGTTAATGACCAAATGCTCTTCCAGAAGGCCAAATTTGTCCAATTGGGCTTCCATAGAAAATATCCCACTTTCTTCAATCGAGTCATTCAACTTTCGTACGAACGCTTTGCTTTGCAGCAAATTTCTTTCATTCATGCTTGGAATGCTTTTCTTTCGATTGCTTTTTATTCACCGCTACGCACAACAGATCGGTTTAATCACAATTGCTGGATTTATCTTATTCATTTGTTCTGAGATCTATCTAGCTATCTCTCTGTCCGGACTTTGTCCAGCCGTTAACGCTCATAGTAGTAGTAGTAAATTTTGCACACACGCACACACACATACATACACCCCTGACAATGAGTAAGGATTATGGGTCTTTTTGCTTTTTGAAAATAGGTTTTTATTGGTAGGGGTCAATGTACAATAGAAGTTTATGCTAAATTAGTCATTATTTTGTGGGTTTTTTTTTTTGAAAATTCAGACCTTTATTTAGTGATCACAGCCCAAGGAAAGGTAAGAGGAATAACTTATTCATTGATCTCCCCCTTTTTTTACTATTAATTTACTCCGTGACCGCATCGGTCTCTAAGGAAGTTCGGGGAAATCAATCATCACCCAGTTTCGTATGATAGGAAAGAAGGGAGGAAGGAAAGAAGGAAGGAAAGAGTTACCTGATACCCAAATTACTGCCGTATCGAAGAGAGAGATAGACTGACAGAGAGAGAGAGACTGAGGGAAACAGATAAATTAAAGGAGATAGAATAGGAGAGAGATAATGACAAAGAAAGAAAGAAAGATAGAAAGAAAGAAAAGGAGACAAAGAAAGGAAGAAAAGAAATCGAAACGAGAAGGAAGAGTAATTGAAAGAAAGAAAGACAGACAATACAATCTTTCTACCATTCATTCCGGGTTCCATTTGGTTTTTAGATCATTCTAACCTGAAATATAATAAATATATAGCCATACTTGAGCTAGTATATGTCTCACGTATTATTGAGATTGCTGTTTTCTACTGATTTTGTATCATTCAAATCTGTGTCTCCTTTAAATATAAAAAAATAGGACGTTGTCCTCTCTCTCTCGCGCGTGCTCTCGCTCTTGCCCCTCTCTCTCTCCTGTCTCTGTCTATCTCTTTATTTGGTGTTCGGCTTCTGTTTACAGCGTCTTTGAAAAAAAAATAATACTTCGTATAACTGTATCTACTCGTGAACAAGTCGAGTCCTGAAAGCCAAATTCTTAAGCAAAAAATGAGCGTCGATCCATACATGAGTGATAAGTTTGTAAGCATGAGATTCAAACGTTAAGCGAAGGATTAGGAGAAGCTTTTGACTTCAAAAAGGCATACCATAAATTAATGATTTTGTGACCATGAATCAAAGGTCGACCTATGCACGAGATCAACTTATGCAAGAGTATTTGAATATGTGTGTCATCCTGAGAATAAAAAAATGAGACGTTTTTTCTACTCTCTTTCTCTCTGTTTGTTCATCATACTTAACATCCTTTCAAACTTCAGCATTTGAGTCAAGGAATTAGTAGCCAGTTCCGTAGATTTCCATTGGCTAACTTGAAGAAGAAAATCAGCCAGAATCTAGCTGAAAAATAGCTCGTTTGGCAACTCTGACCCCTCTCTCTCATTCACCCTCTCTCTCGCACCCATCTCTCTCTTTCTCTCTCTCTTGTTGTCTCCCCCTTCTCATTCACACTCTCAGCCCCTCTCTCATATGCTCATCTTTTGTTTGCATTGTCTGTCAAGAAAAGCACGGCCCGTATCTTTTGTCTCTTCCACGAACAACCTCGGATAATGAAGAGAAAACAAAAAAATTGAAATCGGAAAGGTTATTCCTCTCCAGAGACGATCGGACGCTTACTTCTCACCAGTTGCGAGATCTGGCGAGACTTTGTGCCGCCCTCAATGAAAGAACGAACGTGCCAGAAGTGCGCCCCCGCCGATGCCTCATTCTCTTTACGGGACGGGGGAAAGAATGGGAGACTGTTCGTGTCGGGCGCCAAAGATTTGTTTCGCCCGACCCTTCTCATATTTGATTCATTCATTTAATGATAATTTCGTTTTTGATCATTCTATTGGCTCTGCGACGCCCATGATGGTGAGGTCTGTCAAATGGTGGAAAAAGTACGATAACAGACACAACAGACCTGCTGCTACTGCTGATGATGATGATAATGCATCGTCAAACACTTGTTGGAGTTGACCTTATCCCCCACCCTGAAACAATCCCCACAAAATTTAAGGCAATAAACTCTTCATAGTTCGTCTATCCCGTCACGTTAAACCGAAGGAATATATAAAAATATCATTGGTAAGTCTGCTTCGGAATTCGAATCACAATAGTTCCAATATATATATATATATATATATATATATATATATATGTGTGTGTGTGTGTGTGTGTGTGTGTGTGCGTGTGTGTGTGTGTGTGTGTGCGTGTGTGTGTGTGTGTGTATATATATATATATATATATATGATTTAGAAAGCTTTAGAGCTTTAAACACTGATTATATAAAGAAATTTAATTTTTTAAAATTCTATTGACTAATTTAGCATAAAATTACATTGCATATTTACCCCGCCCCGATTTATAATTTAAAAATCAAAAACAAAAAGAACAAAGCACATCCAGGAGTGAGTGTGCAAAATTTCAAGATTCTACATAAAACTTTAAACAGTAAAGGGCCGGATGAATTTCGGATAGATAAGTAAAGAGATGTCAAAACGCATGAATAAGCTAAAACCAGCAAACAGTGATTAAACCGGTCTGTTGTAGGTAACAGTGATTGATCATATTTTTTTATTTATCATATACATAATCTAGAAGTTGCAAACTTCAGTTGGAATAGAATTTGGAATGCAGCTCGACCCTGCTGCAGCCAGTCTTATTATAAATCGCTTTCAACCAGCGTGACAGAAAACAAATAAATGAATACATTGATGAGTAAATAAAAACACGTAGGTAATTAATAGTTAATGATTTTGATACCGTTGTTCTTTTCAACTTCTTCCTCCGTTCCGGCTTTTCTTTGATTTTTCCTCCTTGTTCTGCGCAATTGTTTCTCATTTCTACGATTCCCAACCTTTCCCTGGCATTTTCTTTGTAATAAACTTCCTTTCAAATCCTTTATACTTACAATGCTTTTCCTCCATTAATCTTCTCATCTCATTTTCCAATCAAAAATCAGACTCTCTCTCTCTCTCTCTCTTTATTTCCACATCTTCCATCCTTTGCCCCTTCTCCACCACACACCCACTCTCTGTCTCACTCTCTCTCTCTCCCACACACACTCTTCCCTTGTCTCCATTCCTCTCCCCACCTTCTATCTCCACCTCCGTGTCTTTTCCCCACTCCATCCTTCCACGTCTCTCTCCCTCCCAATTTATTCTCTACCCTCTCTCTCTCTCTCTCTGTCTCTCTTTCCTAATTTTCTACACACCCTGAAAACTCCTCGGCTTTGCCTG
Organism: Thysanoteuthis rhombus; assembly: GCA_963457665.1. Classification (NCBI taxonomy): domain Eukaryota; kingdom Metazoa; phylum Mollusca; class Cephalopoda; order Oegopsida; family Thysanoteuthidae; genus Thysanoteuthis; species Thysanoteuthis major. Next base: position 3,152,562 of record OY735206.1, on the reverse strand, counting down.
AATATCTCGCCCCCACCCAACCATCCGATTTAACACCCCCACCAACACCGACCCGTATACCCTCCGCAATTTCTGGCTCATCAAACCGGTTCCTTGCAGTCTGCAGAATAGTTCTTCCTTCTGACGCCGTTCATGGAATCAACTCTCTACTCGAAGACAATCAAAGTATTATTAAGGAATCTATTCAGAAAGCGACGTCGTTTTGTGATTCTTTGAAAGACATTCAAAAAAAGTCACTTCCCTCCCGCTATTCTTGAAATATCCGTCGTGTCTCCTCGTGTTCGTCTTGCTTCTGTTTGTCCCGACGATTTACCCCACTTTACCCCACAATTTTGGCGCCTCGGAGAAAAAAATGATAAACCTCTTTTTCTTGCATTTACATACATACATACATACATACATACATATATATATATATATATATATATATATATATATATATATATATGTATATGTGTGTGTGTGTGTGTGTGTGTGTGTGTGTGCTTATATATGTACATACGAATATGTACAGATAGAGACATATGCACACATAATGATTTATACACGTACGTGCAACTGTTCTGTGTTTATAAGGTAATGTCTTGACTAATTATTTGTATGTACATATGTATATATAGAACCTTGCTTACACGCATATATTCATATATTGATATACATATGTATACATATACGACGTGTATATATATTCATATACGTATAAACTTATACTGTCTTGCTTTCACACAAGCATTTGCATCAAAATGAAACTCCCTCCGCTCAAAAATAGACTGTAGATGGAAAAAGTATATGATACACTTGAAAAAGTTGATTTTAATATCCAATACGTAGAAAATCTACAAAATTTGAACCATAGATTAAAAACCCAGAGTAATCAGAAAAGGTTGAAACAATATTAAACATTGAAATGTAATGTACTAAAAATTGGAATCTTGAAGTCAGATTTCCGTCAATTTCATAGTTATTCAATGTGAAAATGTTTTCAGTCTCCGGTCTTTTCAGACAATGGTTTCATGAGATCCTGTGTGTTCTATGCTGAATTGTATATTGGTATTTTGATATTCAGGAAAAATTTCACGAAACCCTAATTCTATGATGCAATTACACTCTATTTCCTTTGTTCTCAACATTTTGGACACCTTACGGTAGTTTTGATGACTCCTTACGAATTCGTTACTTTAGGAACTTTAAAAAACCAACAAAAAACCAGGAAAATAAACTGAAATATTGCAGTTCCTCACAATTGTTTTTTCTTACATCATTATCAGTCTTTCATCGTCCCTCGTTGGACATAGACCTTCCCGAGAGTTCACCACATCTCTCTATCGTGGGCGTCGCAGAGCTAATACTTTCTGAATTTGTCTTGTTCAACTCTCCATCTTGTATTCTGCCAGCTTCTGTTGCACATGTGATCTCTGAGGATCCATGTTGTGAGTCGTGATGTCCATCGGTTGTCTTATATTCTTGCAACCTGACCAGCCCATTGCCATTAGAGTTTTCTATGATGTTTCGGACTCTGTCTTTCTCCCTATTATACTGTGCTGTCTTGTGATCTCTATGTGCAAACTTTTACAATCATCTAGGTCATGCCTAGTCAAAATGTTCATCCGGTTCAATGAAAATCACAGAATAATGAGATGCTGTTGTATTTATATATGATGTCGTTAATAATAACAATCAAAACAGAATTTTTTTTCTAAAAATGCTGTAAGGTCCTCTAACTATAATTCAGTTCAATTCAAGATGACGGATATGCTGGATTGTATTTTGGTAATTTCATATTAATGAATAAATTTCACAAAGCCACAACATTATATACACTTACACCTTTTTTCTTTTGTTCTCAAAACTTCCGCCAACCCGCGATGACGAAGCTGCCGTCGGGGAGCGGAAATTTTGAGACAAAGCAAATAAAGTGTAAGGGTGTTATGAAATTATGGTTTCGTGAAATTTGTTCATAAGTAAGGTACTACCAAAATACAAGAATGTTGGAATGAACTTCTTCAAATTTATCAGTGGCTTTTCGCATTCAATCTATTTATGATAAGGGCCCCCAAACCCCCGATGACAACGAATTAGATCTCTCTTGGCATTAAATCTACAAAGATCAGTAAGTATTTCAATTATAACATCATACTCCACGACATAAGAAAGAATAAAAAAACAGCCTTTCCTCTCTACGGCTTGCCTGAATAGAAATATTTTCAAAATCTTGGCTTAAGTCAGATCACTGGACGAACAACCAAGACATCAAGAAAAGAAAATAGAAAAAGGGAATTGACTAGTCTAGCTGATCAGTCAGTAGAAATCGTCTGGTGATCAACGTCTTTTGACAGCATGCCTTGTTGGGGGTGATCGATTGAGAAATTGGACGAAAGAGTGACCAATAAATTCTCTTGGCTTTGGTTGCACAGTGATCACTAAAAAACTTGGATTTTCAAAAATCAAGCGGATACAAACTAAGGGAAAATTTTAACGTAAATTTACATTGCAAATTGACCGCTCCCACGAGAGAGAATTTTTTAAAAATTGCTTTTTTTGTAGACATAGTAAGGAATAAATGTTGAAATTTTCAGCCCACTAGCTCCGTTGGTGCGGCCTATTCACGAGATACATTCATACATGGCCTGCCAGCCAGCTGGACCAACTTGAAAACTGAGAGAAACCTATGTTGACAGTTTCGGTGAAAGTTTTGGTTGGTGCTTCCTATGTTATAAAAGAAATGGAGAGAGTGAATGATGATGAGAACAGTGAAAGAGTAAAAGAAAGAAGAAAAGAGTGTGAAAGAAAGAAGGGGGTATCAAGTATGAAGAATAAGGAAAGAAAAGGAAAAGAAGGAAAGGAAGAAAGGAAGGAAGAGAGAATGAAAGGAAGAAGGAAACGAACAAGAAGGAAGAAGGAAGAATGAAAGAAAGAAAAAATGAAGGAAAGAAAGAAATAAAGGAAGAAGGAAGTAGAAGAAACAAAAAAGAGAAAAGGGGGAAAATAATTAATGGAAAAAAGGAGAAAGGAAAAGAATGAAATAAAGAGAAAAAGAGAAACAAATAAGGAAGGAAAGAAATAAGAATCAAGCAAAGAAAAAGAAAGAAAGATGGAAAGAAAGGAAGAAAAAGAGGAAGAAAGAAAAGACAGAAAAGAAACGAATAAGAATATATTTAGTGCCTTTAAAGACATCCTTCCTTTATAAGGCCATTTCTTTTAAAGCTCCCGTCTTTGAAAGTCCTTTCCTCTGAAAGAACCTTCATTTATCGCTAATATCATATTAAAATAGAATTTCATTCATGCAACTGATACTTTGTCTTCTGACGTCGTAAAATAGAATTCCATGTTCTGATGACATGATGATAAAGTATTACTTGAGCAACAACAGATTCATAGAAGGGATGAGAAGGAATGCTTCCTGAAGATGATCTGAGGCGTTTGCTATGTCAATTTGTCAATAAGATTGTTAGTCAGTGATGGTGATGGCCTCTATTGATGCAAGCGCATCTAAAAATCGAACGATTGCTCTTCGACTGTCTTAGCCGGATTTTGCGCCAATTTTTTTCCACGTCGCTTGTTCACCGTGTGAAAGATAATCTCCTTGTCCAAGATTAGACATTTTTTAATCCTCACCAAAGAAATTTGGATTTATACGGGCTGATATATTTTCGCTTTCAACGGCGAAAAGCCAGACGTTGCAGGGAGCCAAATCTGGACTGTAGGCAGTCTGACAGACTTGGATAATGTAATGCTTTGCCAACAAACACTTAGTCTATCGGGAAGTGGAAGTTATCATTTAGGGGGAATAGAATGTAGGCAACAAGGTTAAATCATATTTGGGAACCTTCAATTTTGATAGAGAGATATTTTTCTTTTTTTTTTTTTCTGTATTCACTCCTGTCTGTCCGCACGATATCTCCAAATGTTCCGAATAGATTTGAAGAAAAGTTTATCGAAGGGTGGGCAATAGTTGACGAAAGAAGTGATTACATTGTGAGACAGTTCCATGCTCAATGATTTAGTCATAATTGGAAGAACTTTCACGGTCATCCATTTTGAATTTCAAAGTGGCTGCCCTTAGCCCATAAAAAAAAAACCGGCAACATTTTTCTTCTTAATTTTTTTATGTTTATTTAGATTCGTTTTAACCTTGTCCAAATTCTAACCCTTCAAAAATGATAGATCAAAAAATATACCAGAAGCTAGTATATTAACTGCTTGTGACGTGTAAAAGGAAGTAAGCTCAGACATTTCAAATGCAGCAGTCACACATTTCAAAAGCCCACTCAGAGGCGTCTCATTGCCAACTGCATAACCCGATGGAAGAGTGTCTATTCATTAAGGTTTCCTCCGATAGGTTGCAAAGTTGATTCAAGATTGCGCAACCGGTTCTCGTGATGATTGAATACTTTTCGGCCACACATCGTACATATTAACCAAGCTTAGCGAAATTCCATGCAAGACTAAACAAAGAAGTAGTATGAATGAGTTGCACCAATCTTACCTGCCTGGGAATTCAGCATTCGAAATCCTCTCGGGGGGGGGGCTTCAATCATTAGCTACAGCTAGGGGACAAACCCCTGCTCTCAGAATCAGTCCTTTTCGCCAAGAGCTAAAGGATTTGTAAGGTTGAACCCTATTAGATTACAGAGTCACTATGAACAGTGACAGATCAGGGCGAATCACAGCTTGGGCTCACCTAGGTTCATTACCTGAAAACCAGAAATATCTTTCTGTCCCCCACATTCGATTATATCTTTTTGTCTCCTCCCGTAGAGTATATCTTATTGCTCCCCTGGCAGTGGCTGCCCTTGCCTCCAACGCGAACCACTGGCACTTGTGGGAACTGTATAACAATCTCAGCCACTATCATTACTTCCCTGTCGTTATTGTGCATATTTTTCAAAGGAGTCTTTAGCATTCAAAGAATTCTTGAACGTTCGAAGTTCTTGTTTGTCTTGTTAATACGGCGTTTCAGCAGATCAATTCTACAACCTTCTTCAGGTGTACTATCTGTATGTGATGGTGGTAAACATAATTTTTCTAAAGTTAACAATGTAACAACAATGGAATCGGGTGATGTCTTCTCCTTTCCTTGTTAGGCCTGGATTTCCATACCTTGTCCCAGTTAAGTAGCGGAGGCCGCATCGGGTTAAACTGTCTGACATACACTTTGTCGACTTGTTAATGTGTGCTGCAGCTTTGATTTTTCTGAGTTTCCAACAGCAAAACAGGCCTAACAAGGAAACAAAAGGACATCATCTGAATCCAACGTTATAGCGTGGCCATCGCTGGAAAAGTCTATTTAACAATTCATTCAGCACCCCTTCGAGTACGTATGGTATTATTTATTCATTCATGTCTTACAATGGAAAATTCAATTATTTATATATATATATATATATATATCTTTCATAGGAATAGAGCCCTCTGGTGGATGAGGAGTTTCTGCGTAAATGAATATATAGCTTAAATTCAGTCTTACTGATCACCCAGTTCCGTAGTCCGGAGGTAAGATATGTGAGGGTTTCAATTCTGCCTCGTGGTACTGGATGGGATAAAGTCTATAGCCACACTGAAGACATGTAATACATCGAAAAAGCTGTCTGTGGATGACACAATATATATATATATATATATATATATATATATATATATATATATATATATATATATATATATATTAAACATCATTAATTCAAACTGAAGTGTATTAATGAACAAGTTTGTCATTGGTCAAGAAGTTCCTCTGCTAATTTCTTTTAGATTCGCAGCAACAGAAAGGATTTAACAATCAGATATGACGGAAAAATCTCATTTCAGATTGAGGTTTTTTCTTAATTTGACTCTTTATTCTGTTTGATTTATTCATTCTGCTATTTGTATTTGGAAAGTCTGACGGTCTTATAAAGATACAGATGCCCCTAGCACTTGGTACCCTGGGTGACTGCCCCAAGTTACCGGTACCTAAGATCGGCTTTGATCGTGATTATTTCCATGATCAGCAAGGCTTTTTCGGTGAATCTTTCCCAAAGCGCACACTACACTTTTCATCTTAGACCATCGACACCAGCACACCCTTCATCCATCAAGGCCATCATCCATCTTCCTTTCGTCGACTGATGTCGTTGTTTTTGTCCGTAACGCGTTCCATATTAATTATGAAAAGGCTACTTAGTGCTTTTGCTTCCTTTCGGCCTTCTCTGAGATTTAATCCCTGTGCGCTGTTTTAAGATTAAGATAATCTCTCAATCCAATAGAATAAGATTAATGTTTGATGTTTCCGATTTGAAGAAGACGACTGATTACACACACACACACACACACACACACACACACACACACACATATATATATATAATTTTATATATCCCTCTATATACATGTATATATACATGAGAATAATAATATATGAAAAATATATACAACAAACGTGTGTATATGTATTAATCTATTTAGTACATCTTAGTTCAAAGAAAGTACTTGATACCAATAGCAGAGCGGTTACAAAATGAGTGAATATTTTTTTTCAATAGCACATTACAGATTGTATATTCTGTTTCACTTTTATTTGGAAATCTTCAAGTCAAAAATATCATTATTCATTTTATACACACGTATATACATATGTGTGTGTATGTATGTTGCGCGTGTGTGTGTATATGTATGAATATACAGAGTGTATGTTTAATAAAGGACGCAAATGTGATAATAAGAGGGTAGAATTCACGTGCACGTATATTTTGTGCAACGATATTAGTCGTGGGTCAACAGAGTGCTTAGAAACACTAATATTGCGAGGTTGAAATTATTGCATCATGCGCTAACTTCATTCTAGCATCCATTCCCTTCTGCCGTGTCAGCTGAGTCGTTTTACAACGTAATTAAACGTTCATGTAATGAAACCGGTAACATTAAGAGATACTCCAAGCAAATTGAAGTTTACGACAATAATTTTCTTCATAAGGTCAACCTATTGTAACGATAATTGAAGATCATATCCGAGTCTTACATATGAGAAAAGTAATATGAAGGAGAATCTACAGAGAAAAAAGGGTTAATATAAAGGGGTGGGGTGGAAAAGTCGCGGAGGGATTTAAAACAATCATAACTTTTTCTGTTTCGATATTTTTTTTTCTTTTCTCTTCTTGGATATTTGAGAAACCCTTGGGAATTCATCGTAGAAAAGTTCTCTACTGAGGACCAACTCACAATAATAGAATTGTGCTTTGAACACCCCCAACGTTAACTCGTGAAGCGTATTCTCGTTGATCTAACATGCAGACATTGTTTTCTGAATCCATTGTTCATCTTCTGTTTCCTGTGCGTTTTCGAGAATCGGGCTCCATTAGTGATCGCACACGAACGGAGAGACAATGTTCGATTCGTAATATTGAAAATCGCAAACGCGTGCAGAGGAGCAGATATCTTTCGAGAAATGTTATTGAAGGAGCGAGAATTTGTGAAGTTGAAAATGGCGGCTATTTGAAAGGAACAATTTTTGGTAGATTGGTTAATTAGATTTCCTTTCCTTTTATATTTAATTTATCAAATACAATTTTACCAATTTAATACAAGAAAGATATGAATATGTTATAACCTTTTACAACTTTTTTGCAATAATCAAAATATGATCCAATTGAAAAAATAACTTTATTTCAACGATCCTCTGATGATAATATACCATTTCAATAAATTCTTCAAGTTTAGCGATCACAAATTCAATAAGAGCACAAATTATGGCTTCCCGATAATTAAACCTTTTATTCCGAATATCAAGTTCAAACTGTTAGAAAATATCTTAATCTTTTGGAGAGATCTGTCAGGCGAATATGAAAGATGCTGCAAATTTTCAATTCCCTAGACCGGTCAGCCGAGAGGTGTAGTATTTAGTTCTGTCATGGAGCGTTTCATTCACATGGGATCCATTCTTATTACTATTTTACTTTTCCTATTTCCTTGAGATGACGTGGTATGGTAGGTGTTGGAATCCTATAATCTCAAGAAAGAGCCCGAACAGTTGTCAATGAGACGTTTCCAACCGCTATATGTAATTTTTTATCATTAAGAACAATCTGAGATCTCCCTAGAGATTTATTATTGGTATCCATATTTCAAGATTTAGACCAACGCTGAACAGTTCGCACTGTAGTAGTTTTTACTCCAAATGTTTTGTTAACGTTATCAGCAGCTCGAGCAGCATCATGCCCTAATTTGGAATTGTACTTGGAAATTGATCTAACTCCTTTATTGTTAAGGGCTCAAAAACACTGACAATAATGAATTATATCTCTACTCTCATTGTATGTACAAGAAATTGCAATTACATGAGTAAATATTTCACTTTTGGCAATATCCTCTACTAGACTAAATACCCGCCCTAAATGGCAGGTAAATCACTCTCAAAAATATAAAAGAACCTGATAGATGGATTGGTGCAAATAAAGTTTAATTTGATTCGTTTAGAAAGAAATGATATTTGTGACTTTTCGAGTATTGGGGGCGGGGGGGGGGTTAAATGTCCGCTTAACAGCAAATAGTCTTTGCCTTTTCACACTCAACCCTTCTCTACGAACGATATCAAAACATGCACTCTCCCCTCCGCTCTGTGAACGATACTAAATCCTCCCTCAGCATTCGAATAAGTTATGTTTCAGTAGCAGTCAGTGGGCAGTCAGTGAATTAAATTGATAGGGTCGGCAAGAAAAATAAATTTATAGTGTAAAAACATTTTGCACGGGAGATTTTCAAGAGCTAATTTGTGAAAAACGTTGGTATACAGATAATTTTATGGGGTTATATCGTGTGTTTTTTGCGGTGGGTTATCACATACGACTGGACGGACAACGGATATAATAAGATGATGTATAAATAAAATAATGAGTAATAACTTAATATATCAAAAATTTCATATCTGTCATTCGGTGTTTTAGCCATTCAGACTCATTATTTGATATTTAAAACCGTCAACTCAAAAAGTTTCTTCAGTTTCCAAGGTAGTATGGCTGGCTAACCGGCTATGTATGTAGGTTCGTTTCACACGCCCAAGCTACACCAATGCTGGAGATTTAAACATTCACACCACATAATGTCTAGAAAAAAAAAACGTTGCATAAAAAATTCAATGGCCTCTATCAACCGAAAGGGGAGAGAAGTAAATTATTGTTTGATCACTTACATTTTTTTTAATTGGTCACCCCCAACACAGCATGTGACCAAAATACATTGGCCGTTTGACGGTTTTTACTTGGGTGACTAACTGGTATAATACATCTTTCTAAATACAATTTCTGGAAGAAACCAAGAAACGACAAGTTTCATTAAGTTCATTAATTAATGCTATTCTCTGATGTTTTCAAATCCGGTCTGTTCGTCCGTACAACTCCAGGTACATCCCGTGCAGTTTCTGCCAGGGGCGGTGAACAAGGGTCATTCTAATTCAACCGAACCTTAACCTAAAATATCTCGGTGGAGGGCAATGCTTTTAAATATTATTCCGTACCGATTGAAATCAAAGAGATCATAAACAAAGGTAGCGGCCACTTTATAACAATCAGATAAAAACTCCGACGGCTGCTGTGTAAAAAAGAAAAAAACAAATAGCAATCCCACAACCTATCTGAAAAAAAAAATACCGAAGCAGAAAAATGCCGAATTTTACGGCTAGGTCACTCGCTTTACCGCTGAAAACGAAGTTAGAGAAGTATATGTATTATCCTGCGTTTTTTCCTCCTATCGTCTTTCTGTTCGTCTTTCTGTCCGTCTGTCCATATGATATTTACAGAAGTTCACAACGGATTTCAATGAAATTTTCTGCAAGGAATTCGTTTTCGATTGAAAGATATCTTTCCATCAACTCATACTTTTATGTATTCGCTTATTTTGGTCCAGGAGCCAATCTAAATTTCGGTACCATCCAAAATGGCCAAACATTAGCGGTACCAGGAATGTTAATAAGGTCAATATAAAAACATATAATATACGATAAGCTTAATTACTTTTATTACGGAAAATTGAAAATAGCGCTTGACCTTTGCCCAGGAAATAAATAATAACGTAACTTGACCTCACACAAACTGCTACAAAAGCCATTTTACTCGTATTACACATTCAAGGGTATCTTATTTGACGTACACGAATTCTTATCAAGAAATTCAGAATGGCCGCTATCTGCCCTAACGATAACAGGGCATGCACCGTATGAAGTGCTCAACGGTCACGAGAGAGATCGTTGTGTCCAGAGGAAAGCATTATCAGGTAACTCTCATGGATTATTTACCTTTCTAGATTACTTATTGATATCTTCATAAGTTATGTAACCTCAGTTTTCAGTCTATGTCTTCTAAAAATTTGTTGCTATGTATCCTTCACCGCGTTTCGGAGCAAACACTCTCCATTAAGCAGCCCCTCGAAGAAATCTTAAAGGAATCATGGCTGTCTTCGATCAGACTCTTCGCCAAGGCTGCGAAAATTGTTCAATGACATATGCAATCTGCTGTCTATCATAGGTCAGAAATTTCAGGTTACAGGATATTTGTGTGGAGGCAGGCATTCCAGCAGAATGCTCTGTGACCGGGGTCATGTCGGGTCGAATATATCACGGAGCTGTTAGATTGCACAACCTTTTGTATGAAGTGTGGAAAGACGTTCTTCAGCAGAGTACTTTACGGAGGCTATGAGTGCAAAGTCTTTGGTATGTCTCGGCGTTGGATTGAACCACGGCCTACCAAATCGGAGGTGAGTACTCTCCGCTTGGCCACGGTGAACGGTACAAAAGAGTTCAAACGATATTTACTTGAGAGTGCAGACATGCGTGACTTTTGCTGTTTTCAGTTTCACCCTGACCCTAATGTCCTCACATTTCCCCCAAGAAGTTAACTCAGTGGAACAGATATGCTTCACTAGTTTGAGGGTCCTGGTTATTAGAAGCCATCAACCAAAACAGTCAACGTAGGTTTCTTTAGTTTTCAAGCTGGTCTGGCTGGCTTTAAAGCTAAAAGTTTGAAAAGTTAAAATTTACTCTTTATTATGTTTTCTGATTTTTTTTTCTGTTTTCTTTTAAATTCGTACCAAATAGGTT
>OY735206.1:3061500-3136500 GCA_963457665.1 Thysanoteuthis rhombus | reverse complement strand
GGAGTGGCCCGCCCTTAACCTGTGCTGACCTCTGAGACAAAGAGAGGTCAATTTCGGAGATCTGAAAATCGACTCAACGCTTGGCTGAGACGTCGGTCATGTTTCAGAAAGACACGCCTCGGTGGACAGATGGGACGGAGAGACGCACCCTTTAACCCACACACATTCATATACACACACAAACACGTACGCACACACATAGATAGATAAAAAGATATACAGATTTAAACGGACTGAGATAGATAGATAAACAGATAGCAAGGGAATCGCTATGCAAACGTAGAGTGTCCCATCAAAACAACCGTTCGTAAGTCGAAATGGCGTAAAGTGAGGAAGCAACTAGCATGAATTTAATTGTGAAAGTTGTCAGTGTTCCAAGCACCAGAAATGGTGATGATGGTATGCTTGACTGATTCGTCAGGGTTTGGGATTGCTGTAGGTACAGGAGACTGAGGGAAAGGGGAACAGGGTACACGCTGGCTTTATAACGGCTCGCTGCAAATCAAATGCTGAATGCAGAACGACATCAAATGACATGTGACATGAAAATTTCAATTATAAAAGCGAAAATCTGTAGATGTTTGGCTTGAGTTTTCCACTTTTTATCATCTGAGTTTATTGTCTTTTCCTCAAAGATAAACACAGGAGGGGAAGGCTGGGGTATGAAAGAGAAGGGGTGAGGGTTCACGCTGTCTCCATAACGAAAATAACTTTTGTGGGTGTAATCCTCTTTAAGCTGTGCGCATTTGCGCTCGCACATTTTGCAACCAGCGCAGATAGAAAATCAATGTGTGCATGAAAGTTTAATTACCCTGAAATAATGAACCAATTAAACAAATAATAATTACTTCCGCCAAACTCCCGTAAAAGTTAGGAAATGATTATCTTTTCCTACCGTTACAATTAGGACAATTCTTACCAAAAGAGGGGTGTAAACCGATTGGTAAAATCTACATTCCCTTACCATGATATGAACTCACGACCAACTGATTGCCAGGAGGTAACTTTTCTTTTATTTTAGAAGTCATTTTTTCATTTCACAGTTATTTCATAACCAAAAATATCATTGTACAAAAGTATCTAGAACTATTTAATTAATAATAACTAAAAAAAAAAAATGATTGAAGTGGATGAAGGTGCGTTTAGCGTAGTCGGTAACGGTGTGGATAATAGTAATCGGCGACCAGGGTTTAAAATCCGGTTAGGGCTATTTACGTTCACATCGCACTATTCCTTTGATGTAAGGCATGAATCCATTGCTTCCACCTATAATAGCCTCAGATTGGGTAGTCTATGATAGGGAGTGGGGTCCTGTTAGGGTGGTTTGAAGCCCAATTTGACGGCCTTACGGTAGCTTCTGCAGCCAACCTGAACCCAGGCGTATCACTCCCCGCTTCTCTCTGGACTACAACCGGGCATCCCAGGATTCTCTGTTTTCCAACATATCTCTTGCGCCTCTTGCACTCCCGCCCTGTGGCTCTCATCCCTTTCCAAGGGAGCAGTAGCGCTTACTTTCAGTATCACTGGTGTGGAACAGGGTCATGACTCTAGGGGATCGAACCCCTCACGCAAACAAATTACCTGTCTTGCTAAATATCGTGCAGCAGTAGAGACCTACCACACACCCTTTAGCATAGAAGCCCATGTCACCTTTTTGCTCTGATTAATAATGGGTTTTTGTCAGGCTGTAGCAAAAAAAGAAAATGAGGTGAAACAACGCTCTTTTGGGTCTGTGTGTTTACGTACACTAATGGAAACAGTGAGAGAGGAAGGGGTGAAGCAAACTGAATCTGCTGCTACTGCTGATGTTTTTGTAGTAGCATGGAAAACAATTCCACTAAATATTGGCATCTCAGATTTTCCAACTTTTTCTTTTTTTTTCGTTTTTACCCAATTGCATTGCCTTAAAATCACACACACACACATACACACACATACATACATATATATATATATATATATATATATATATATATATATATATATATATATATATATATGTATACATATATATATATATATATATATATATATATATATATATATATATATATATATATATATACCGTGTAAATATGATTCTGCACTATTTTCATAGAGTTAATGACTCTGTCTAAACTAATTTTTAAATAAAACTGTGTATGAATATTTGTGTGGTTCATGGCGTGAGTTCCTGAAGGGGATACACGGTAGATCAAGCAGGGTTGCCTACCAAGCTCTTTTGGGACTAAAAAGAGCCATTTTTTCGATGAGTTTAGCTCCTCTAAATCCGTATCCACCTCTTAGTCCCTAATTTAGTCCATATTCAATTCATCTTGCCCTTTTTGGCGTATTTTCTAATTTTGAGAAATAATCCATGAATATTAAGTGAATATTTCTCTAAGGCTATATGATTTATAAACTTTGTGATATCTGCAAATGACTGTAACATAAACTATCACAGTCATTAAAAGAACAAACGTTGCTTCAAAATTTGAAGTAATGAAAGAAAACTTACACTGAAGAATATATATGGTAAAAATGCATCTTATTTATGACATGATAGGCGTTTTCCACAGAAAAATACCCAAAATAGAGCTTAAAAAATACAGTAAAAGAAAATTTAGATTATCGAGAATTTAGATGCTATTGATAAGCTATACCCGTTAAAGATAGCCCCCCCCCCAAAAAAAAAACTCAAAAAGCTTTTTACCCCATAAACAAACAAGATATTTTTAGAAAGGGTCTAGAGGAGCATTGAAACCAATTCACTAGTCAGTAGATAGAACGATGTGGCCAGGAGCACACAAGCATATGCACGAATAAAAAAGGGTAGAACCCTTTGTCTCCTTTAGTGGCAGCATGAGCCGATACATCAATTGTCAAGAACGTCATTGAAATAGAAAGTTTTTTTTCTTGTGATAAAAACACAATCCGTCGTGTGAACATTCTTCTCGAAGCATTAACTGCATTTTGCAAAACGTCCGGAGAACATTACAGTCTCTACCTGAATAGCATTCTCACAATTATAGGCATCAGCTCCGAGGTTGGCCAATTCCACTCCACATTCAATCTGGGATAAAAATAAGACACTGCTTAACTAAGTCCTGCAAGGCGGATGTGTTTGTTGGATATTTGTTCAATCCTATGATTATGTGTAAAACACCATGAACTTCTATATTAGTCGATTTCAAATCAAAAGAATTTCATACTTTAGTTACACCAAGAAAGTCTTTTGGCGAAAACATCATCATCATGATCATCATTATCCTTTTAGCGTCCTTCGTTGGACATAGGCCTTCAACAAGATTGGCCGGACTTCTCTATCGTGGGAGTCGCGGAGCTAGTACTTTCTGAACATGTTTAGTTCATCACATTATCATTTTTTGCCAGTCATATGATCTCTGAGAATACATGTTGGGTCATGATGTCAAGCTGTTGTCTGCCATTCTTGCAACATGACCAGCCCATCGCCATTTGAGTTTTCCAATGGATTCTATGATATCTCTGACTCCTATTTTTTCTCTAATATACTATGCTGTTTTATGGTCTCTCCTCATGATTCTCTCTCATGCACGCACCCACCCGCCTTATAATGCTAAGCACGCTATAACATAAATAACATCTAGTGACGCCTGTATTTAGCACCTTTTTAGCTCCTTTTTTTGTGGATCTGGCACTAAAATCTATGTTTGAGTTGGCAACCCTGAGATGAGATGAGGAGACCGGGGCACGGAAAATGGGGAAGAGAATTGTAATCTGGAGGAAAAGTATGGCGGCCCGTAATCCCCTGATAAGCTTTTGTACTTCAAGACTGAAAATCGTTGCCAATTTTGAGTGAAAACCGACAATTTTTGGATAGGACCGAGGCCGGATGTCCGTTCTGGCGCGGTGACGGTCAATGCACGAAAGGCAATACCTACGGAAATCCACTTCACAGGAAACATGAAACAAATATCCGGCTTTTAATATGGAGCAAAGCAAGGGTGTAACGCATATGCATACAGCTGACACGCTGGAACACACACACACACAGAGGATAGAGATTTTGGGGGCCTGGGGGTCTTTGCACCGTGTCGCCTCCCTCTAACTTTTAGTGGGATTTGTAAATACAGAGCTTGCCAAACATACTAAATTGGTGACACTGTTTTTTTTTTTTAAATTGTGACACATCAGTCGAGTTTTGTCAGTCAAGCCAAATATATAACGTCATCCTAAAAATTCAACTGACTCAGGAAATGTAGCTTTTGCAAAATACACAATGTTTATATTTGACTTTGCAATATCGGCGACACGCAGTTTGAGAAGCTCTATCAGTAGAAATCCATTTGGTGAAATTCTATTTAAAAAGTATTTGGGCTCCTCCATCATTAGAGGCCTGTGGGATGTGTCACCGTCCATTTTTACACAAATATGCTCATACATACACATTTCGGGGCCCGTGGAGGGTCTTGGTTCCTTCAGGGGTCTCCAACATTTAGTGAGACGTCAGTAAAAATGCATTTGATGAATCACTATTTGTAATGCTTTCGCCCCCCGCTCCATTTGGGGCTCAGAGGTCTTTTCTTATAGTCCCTCCTAACCCATTCACTTCAAAAAATTTTTGTCTTGGCTAGGGATATATGAAAAAGACTTGAAGGTGACAAACACCCAAAATATCATCACCCACGTCACCATTCTCGCCTAGGGCACCTGATATTTATAAATGGTCACCCATTTGAGTACTGAACAGTCTCGACGATGCTCAACTTCGGCGATAGCACTAGAACAAGCATATCCAATATCAATTGGCCGTAAGACTTTTTATAGAATTGATGCTCAAGGTAAGTAGAAAGATGAACATATATATATTTCCATCTTTGTTCAACAAGCGGCGTAGCTAAAGATTTAGGGGCCCCGGGGGCCTGGCTCCAACATTCAATGAGATTTGATGGGGAAAGAAAATGGGCCATTTTTCGTCGAAGGTATCTCGCATATTTCAGCAATTTGAACCGTTGGTGATTTTCATAGAATTCGCAATAAATAGAGATGCGTTATCATTTAATTCGAGGAAAACAACCCCAAAGACTGAATTATTATTTATGCAGTTTACGTATCTACGAACATATCCTTGTTATTGTATGATGTCAGTAGAAATGCAGTCGATTAACTTTACTTCATAAAGCTTTTAAACCAAACTTCCATTGCCGGGCAGGGGTCATTTAAAAAAAAAAACCTTCCCCCTTTTTAGCTACATTTCTGCCCCTTCTGATGTTTTGTCACAACGACTAATGGCTTTGAAGTTTTACCCTTCCGGTGTAAAGGTCAACGAATACTTATAAAACATTCTACTGGCACATTTGTGTTCATGTTGCACTAAAGGCCATTAAGAAAGGCATGAACCCACTTCTCTCCCACAGAGTATGGGTATGTCACTGAGCAGTTGGAGACCTTTTGTCCTTTATGGCAGTCCACCCCAGCCGTGGGGCTATCTACTTAACCCCTTTAAAAACTTATTTGCTTCTGGAACTGCAATGCAGTCCTATGCTCCACAAAAATAAATAAATAAATAAATATAGAGCTTTAGTTCGTAACTTGATAGAAATCGTCACGTGAACAGTGTCTTTTGACAGCATGCTGTGTTTGGGGTGATCAATTAAACAACTGGAAAAAGGGAAGATTAAGTTACTTCATTCGACTTTTGTTGAACAGTGATAAGAAATAAGTCGGAATTTTAAAAAAAAGCCAGTATGTGTGCTGCCGGTCACAAACATAGGACCAATTTAGCATAGATTTATAAAATTGCAGATTGACCCCCCTCCCCCCTACTTTAAACCTATTTGGGTGCGGGTGATAAAGAAGTAATTTAAGGACGTAGTAGAGAATGAATGGGGAAAATTTCAGCCTTTTAGCTTTGTTGGTACATCTAATATGCGTGACATAAACATAGCCAGCCAGCCAAACCATCTTAAAACTGAAGAAGTTTGTTGACAGTTTTGGTTGATAGTTTCCAACAAAGAATATAAGACATTGATCACCAAACTGTATCTTATGATGGCGTTGTAGGTAAGGCATACTTAAATTGTGAGCCAATTCTTCAATTCCATTAAATTATGAATACACGTTGATGAATATTGGGCCATAATTAGGATATGCTAGACTATATAATTATGTTATCAAGAAATATATATATGTATCCCGACTATTATGCCGGATTATGTATCCATTTCTTAATTATATAAGTATACGCGTTGAGAAGCAATAGCGCAGACATGGACAGTGAATGAACAAGATGAGTACTGGGGATAAAGCAGTTATTTGTGCTTGCGTCTTTATGTTGCTCTGTTTAGCTCAAGGGAAAGAGCGACGCTACGTTGAAGCACCTACTCATCGGTCGCAAGTTCGATTTCTGCAGAACATCCATTTTCTTTACTTGTTTATTCTATTTATGCTATCTAGACCTTATGACATAATCCCCGTGTAATAACAGATGGTCATTTTAAATAGAGTTTCAAATAACACAACGTATCCATAACTATATAATTATTTATATATTAGGTTGTTGGGAAATAATGACCGTTTTTTCTTTGTTAATGGTTTTCGTTGATGTGGAGCCTATTTTTTGAGCTCCTTCACTTGACCAATTGGCCTCAGGAGGTCCGATATTGCCACCCTGTTAACATCTAGTATCTAGCAGTTTGGTGTAGGCTTTGTTTGACCAACATCTCCAAGTGAACATCTTCAATAGCAAATGGACGTCCTCTGCTTTTTTGATCTTTGAGACTCAAATCTTCACTACGGATATTTTGAAACCATGTCACCCTATAAGGTCGGGGTTGGTTCCTTTACACCATGTTAGGTTGATATTGAAGGCTGTTTAAAATTCAATTTAGCTACAATCAAACATTATCAAATAACTTAGAATCCATCATCAGACCAAATGTGTTTGGTCTTGAGACCAAGTATGTGTGGTCTTGAGACCAAGTGTGTATGGTCTTGAGACCAAGTGTGTATGGTCTTGAGACCAACTTTGTATAGTCTTGAGACCAAATTAAGTAGCTTCAGTACGGAAATAATCAAAGAACTTAAAATCCATCATCAGACCGAATTCAGATTGTCTTGAGACTAAATAAAGTAGCTCCAGGGACAAAATAATAGAATAAATTCAAAATCCACCATCTGACCAAATTTGTACGATCTTGGCATCAAATAAAGTAGCTTCGGTGCGGAAATGATCAAATAACTTGAAATTCATCATTCAACAAAACTTACACGAAAAGTGGATTGAGATATATATCATTTTTTTTAAAAATCTATTGTTCATGTATATTAATGTGATATCATATCGTTCGTGTGTAGAAGATTGTTATCTTTTGTAAATTTTCCCTCCATCTTAAGCTGTGTAATGTAGTAGTGGGGGTATCCGGCGTTGGCAGGGGAAAATATAATAACACAGGAGAGCAAATGATATCTTACCGAGATTTCATAAAATCTGCTAACTGGGTCGGGGATTGCACTTGTCCCTACCCGATTAGAGGTGTTACATTATTGTTATAAATACAAACGCTTCGCAACTGACATATTTTCGTAGGGTTTAAAGGTCCAAATAAGAATGTGTCAAAAAACAGAACAAAGAAGTTGTTTTTTGTTTTTTTAAATTTTCTCCCCCACCCGAGTTTGAACTTGGTCCGGCATCTCCAGCCAATAGGGTGTAACCGTTGAGGGGTCTATAGAACCAGAAGTTAAATAGAAATAAACTTACAAATATGCAAAGATATAAACGAACATTGGTTGTCTTTATACTACTAGAGAAACGACTTGTATGATATGTGCATATCACTGTATCGAAATAATGCAATCAAACTCACAAAATAACATGAGAATCTTGTCTATGTTGACAGGATGAATAGTGGAGTTTTGTCATCTAACTGTAATTCTATCTTCAGTACCGAATCTTGATTTTAGAAACCAAATATCTTTGTTCAAAACCGAATTTATCCAGTTTCTTGAAAAGTATCGAAATGGCAAAGGTATTGGGCTGCAACACACAGTTTCAAAAGCACTGCTCTAATTCATAATTTATCTCAGAGGCGTGGAGAGTCCAAAAGTATCAATTAAAACTATACAAATACAGGTCTGGTTAGTCGTTCAATAGAAATCGTCACGTGATCAGTGTATTTTGGAGCAATTCGAGAAAGGGATGGATGAGTTACTTCTCTTGCCTGAATTTCCAAAAACAAAAGTGAATGCAGCTGGACACAAATTGGGGGATCAACTTAGAATAAACTTGCTTTGCAAATTGAACCACTTACTGAAACAAATCCAGGAGTAGGAGACGAAAAAAAACGCTTCATCTAGATATAATGAATAACCTTTACAATTCAAATAGCCTTTAAGACTGAACTCGTCATACAGACATACATGTCCACCATTTTGTTGCTACAGACAATGGGAGGGCGTATGCCTGGGCAAAGCGTATGGTGATCCTGTGATGCCCAATCCTCAGAATCCACCTCTCAGCCTCACTGATGTAGTCCACAGGAAAGCAGAGACCGATACGTTTGGCATCAGCTTGGCAGCAGCAGCTGACGGATGTACTCCAAATTGGGCGTCAAGCCACCTTAACAGGGTTCAACTTCCTGGTTTGAGTAACATTTCTTCTAGATTGGTTGCTTTTTCAGGGCTAGAGAGCCCAATCTGCGGCACTATTTTAACCCTAGCTTGGGGTGGATTCATATCTTTCCCAGGGGCATAACCAATCACGACTGGAGTTTGAACTCGTGCCACCGATTCACATAATTCGAGCCTTTACTGACTACATCGATCACACCTCCCATATACCCACACATACGTAGCCAGTCAACAACCAACCAACCAAGCAATCAACTAACCAGCCAGCCAACCAGCCAACCAACCAACCAACCAGTCAACAACCAACAAATCAACCAACCAGCCAACCAACCAACCAGTCAACCAGCCAAAGAACCAACCAACCAGCCAACCAACCAATCAACTCACCAACCAATCAACAACCAACCAACCAACCTTTCAACCAACCAACCAACCAACCAACCAACCAACCAACCAGCCAACCAACCAACCAACCAACCAACCAACCAGTCAACAACCAACCAATCAATGTCAACCAGCCAACTAATCAACCAACCAACCAGTCAACAACTAACCAACCAGTCAACAACCAACCAACCAATCACCTAACCAACCAACCAACCAACCAACCAACCAACCAACCAACCAACCAACCAACCAACCAACCAACCAACCAACCAACCAGTCAACAACCAGCCAACCAACCCACCAACCAGCTTAAAAAAAGTTTTGGAGACAGTTTTGGCTGACAACTTTTAATAAACAAACTTTGTCTCTGGATTTTTCCATTTTTTGTGAATCGATTCATGGGTCATCGATCTTTAGAAACAAATAGAAAATAGAAAAATGCTGAGAGAATGGACACGTTCAATCAAAGTCAGCTTTTTGCTTTAATTTCTCGGTCACAGATGGTCACAGATGTTTCTCTAAACGCTTCTTTGTTTTTGTCCACATCAATATGACACGTAGCACGGCCAAATCACGTTTGGGTATATCAGTCCTCGTTAGATGACCGAAATTGAGCAACGTCGAACCTGGTCAGGATTTAGATGGGTGACTGTCCTGGAATACAAGGGCAGGGTTGCCAATTTAGATGTTTTTTGTTCAGTTTTTCTCTCTTTCTCGAATTTGTGAGTCCAGTGCTGACAATATTCAAATTTTTTTCAATTTTTTTAACATGTTTAAAAGTTCAGTGTTGCCAATTGAAAGTTTTTTTTCTTCTTATTCGAGAATGGTTTCTAGAACCGAAAAAAAGAACAATCGGATCAAAATTGGCAACTCTACACCAGCTGAGTAATACCAAAGACTTTTGAAAATGGTACTTAATACCTCTATGCTAAAGAGTAGGTTTGAGCACGAGAGGTTGTCAAACCAGTTGTTGTACCCAATCGAATTAGTTGTGAAAAGAAGGGAATAAGTACCTTCACGTCGACGAACTTTGATTCCTTCAGTTGCCTATGTCTCACTCGACACACCGGTTCTCATAAGATCACTAATGTCAAGCAATGTCGAGGCTGGTCAGTACCTAGATGGGGAATTCAGATAGGCCACGGAGTTGGGACACCTAATACAATTAGGTAAAACTAAAAGTTGTGGTGTATGTTGTTGGCTTGAGGGTATCACTTTTATCTACCGCATCGAAGGCTCGAAATAAACTCCAAGATGAGAAGGATTCAAGATGTGCTCTCTCTCTCTGTCTCTCTGTCTCTGTCTCTCTCATAGATCCGAAAATCGAACAACGAGTAGCAAAAGACAAAAACAAAAACAGAGATCCCATTGATGTCTGTATCATTTGCAATAGCAGAATTCTTATTTTTCTAGAAATACATTCGAATTTCAAATGATGTATTCCTAATTATTGTCCCTTTCTTTCTTTGAGTTACAAATACACAGAAGCAGGTGTACAATTTTTAAATTAACCTAATTCTTATCATTACGAAGATGTCTAATTATACACAAAATAAAATCATTTTTTGAAAATATTCTTTGTTGCGACTCACTTGATTCAAATGGAGACAGAAACAAATAATCTTATTGACAAAAGAGGAGAATGGTATTGGAAAGGTCGGGAACCACTGTCCAAGATGGTAAATCCAACCAAGGACAGAATATACGCAGATGTTTCACTTCTTTTGTTTCAGTGTGATACACAAACTTCTTTTTTTCTCTTGTTCTCTTGGTACCCTGTGAAGAGAAAACTTTTTTACTCAAGATATCCACTGGTAAACAGGTTTATTACAAGACTCCAAATCGAAGGGCCAGAACCAGGAGAGACTTCAACATATCAACCTAAAAGGAATTCAATTAAGCATAGAAGCACCGTAAGTGGGGACGAGAGGGGGCAATAACGCCCGGGCCTTGGTTTGAAGAGGCTTAAAGTTTCCTCTGGCATATAATGCTATTATTGATAATCACTATCTTTGGTCCCTTGTGCTGTCTTCGACCCTAGATACCGAGAACATCCGCTACGCTGCTGATCGGGTAGTGGGTTATTCTCTATGTTTGATGGGACTCGGAAGGAGTTCATTACGTATGAGTGAAACCTGGAAAATCGTGAGTAGTTGGCTCGTTTGAATGATGCAGTGACACGCAAATGAATGTTTTTGGCGAGGACGAGTAGACCAATCAGTAATTTTGTTGCATGATAATCCTGATGTCAAGTTTCAAATGCGACGGAACGAACGACCATAGAACTAGGTTGGGAAGTTCTCCCACGCGAGGTGTATTCAACAAACATTTCACCTCCGGACTATCTTCCTGTTTCGCTCCACGGAACAATCGTAACGGTACAAAAAATTGCAAGATTTCCCCGAGAATTTATCCGGTGGTACCTTTTATCCCTGCCATTACCAGCCACTCATTGTCACATTTTTTATGCAAAAACTATTCATGCCACTTTTGAATTCTACTAGTTCTCAAGCTTTGATGAAATGTGTGGCAGAGAATTCAGGTTTGACAATCAGTAGCATTAAGAAGTAAAAACGAAAGGCAGGGAGTTTGTCTATGTTTGGCAACTAGAAATATTAAGAAGTAGCAGGTAATTTCAATGAATTTGTTCATGACAATTAGTAGTATTAGGAAATGCAGGGAATGGCAGGGAGTTTTTTTATGTTTGTGAACTAATACTATTAAGAAGTGGTAGGAAATGGCAGGGAATAGTTAGGATAAAAAGAATCGTCAATCGAATCAAAATCAGAATCGTTCTTCAATGATGGTATACATATTTAGGTGAAATTTGGAGTAAGGTCTCACAGGAAAAGAGTAAAATGCTTTGATGGGTGAATAATGTTTCGAAAGATTTATATTTATAAAAAATTCCGTAAATTTTTGCATCTCCCTGATTTATACCGACTATACCGGCTTTTCGTGGGGAAGGGGTCAACTTGCAACATAAGTTTCTGATAAATTGATACCTCTATTTGTGTCTATCAGATTTCATGCTTTTTTAATTCAGACTTTTTTTAGTGATCGCTGCCAAACGAATAGCTAGAAAAGTAAGACATTTATTGATGAAGCCTGTATCAATTTCCCAAATCTCAGATCACTGCCTGTTTATTTATTTGCACCCGATTGGTTGAATCTGAATTTCCAGAAAAACAACAACAACAACAACAACAATAAAAACAACAACAAAAAACAAGAGAAAACAATTCGAGGGCCACTCCTTCATAGTTAATATTTACAAAAACACCGGTTGACTTTTTTCTCTATAATTAGTACGATGGGGGTATATTTATGATTTATGAAAAGAAAGCTGCTATTGTAAATTCTTTAAATGCACTATTTATCTAAGATAAGATTTGGTATTTACAGTACACGCCGTGTATTAAGATTTATGAAGAAATCTTTTTTTATGTACGGTCGAATGTGTACAGACACAAATGTTCGTTTGTTGATTAAATTGAATATTGTACGTAAAAGTCATTTGTTCTTCATAAATCTTGTTCGCAATGCATCAAGAAACAACAGCGAACACACTTGTAAAGAGAAAAAACTCTCAAGCGAAAAAGCAAGCTGAGATACAAGCAGAAATACGTGCATAATTATACGCTCGGTATATTGTATTGTAAACTAAATCTTATCGTAAATAAATAGAACATTTACAAATTTTACAATGTTGCTTTTTTTTTTCATAAATCGTGAACATATTCCCCAACGCACTAGTTTTAAAGTGAAAAAAAAAAGTTAGCCGGTGTTTTTTTAAATAATGAACTATGAAAGAATGGTCCACGAATCGTCTTCGCTTGTTTTTCTGTAAATTCAGATTCGACCAATCGAGCGCAAGTAAATGTATAGGCAGTAATCTGTGATTCAGAAAACTGAATGCCATCGTTATTGATCACCCCTTTTGCCATTTTCTTAATTGAGCATGCTGCCAAAAGACATTGGTTACATGACGGTTGCTATTGAGTAACTAATCAGACCTGTCTTTCTGTTGTTTTAATTGATCCTTTGGGACAATGAACTCCTCAAGCCTCTAAGATGAATCATTGGAATTCAGAAAAAAAGAAAGATATTCCGTAAGTTGTATAAAGTTTGTTTTTTTTTGTAAGTATTTTCATCATCATCATCATCATCATCATCATCATTAGTCTTTTAACGTCCGTCGTTGGACATAGACCCTCCCCAGGATTTGCCACACTTCCCTATCATGGGTGTCACGGAGCCAGTACTTCCTGAACCTGTCTAGCTCGTCTCTTCATCTAACATTTTGCCGGCCTCGGTTGCGCATGTGGTCTCGGGGGATCGATGTTGTGAGTCGCGATGTCCATCGATTGTCTGCCATTCTTGCAACATGGCCAGCCCACCGCCATTTAAGATTTTTAATGGATTCTATGATGTCCCTTAACTCTTGTCTTTTCTCGGATGTACTGTGCTATCTTGTGGTCTCTCCATGTGAGGCCCAGCATTATTCTTTCATGTGCACATCGCATGGTTCTCAATTTACGGGTCTGTCTCTTGGTTGTAATCAGTGCTAAATATATATTATTTATACGTGGTTATATACATGTACGAGTAGTGTATACGATGTATATGAGGCCCAGCTATTGTGAGCACTCTGACTTCATATAGCCTCCCTCTTGCTGCGCCTCGAGCGTAGCCTCTCTTCCCCTCAATCATTTGTCCTTGCTAACTGACCTAAACGGCCACCCTTCTGCTCGAGTCTGAGCATAACAGAAGGTTTTATTCTAATAGTGACCCGTGTCCCCAACTGATGGACAGAATGTCAATATTCTTAGTCTTAACATACCAATAACACAGTTTTATAACTACTCGTGTTGAAATACATGCAGGACATCTCATCCCAAGAGAACCATCAAGAACTCGTTTCTCCCGTCAACTGAGTCCCTTGTTTATTATTCTTTTCACCCCCCACCTGACCTACTGCAATCCCCCTCCCTCTCGACTATTGACATGGGATATTCGGTACCACCTGCTACCAACGGCCTCCCCCACCATCATCCCCGATACGATCAATGACAGCTCAACTATCTGGCAGACAATCGATTATTCGATGCCGTCATTGATCAACGTTTTCCCGTCAATTCTTTGCTGTTACGACCAAATCGCGTTGGATCTCGAGGATTCAACGGGGTTGGGTAACGTCAAGTGTTGGGTCTGCAGTCACGCTCACACTTCTAATAATGACCCGATTCCCATCTATCTATTTCGGTACGAGCGGAGTGTGGAAATAGAATAGAATTACCTGATCCATGGATAAATAGCTGGGCAGATCGGGCTTTGCGAAGGCAACCAGTCTTGGAGAACAATAACTCAGATTCCAAACGCGACCAAGTAGACTTCCTTCCGGCAGATCCTGCAGCCAAGCTAATACCAGGCGTACCGCTCTCTGCTTTCATCTGGATTACATAGGGGTGGGGATTGGGGTTCTGATCACTCCGGCATCTCAAGATATCCATACGCTTCACTTATGCATGAGCATTGGGGGTGGGGAGTATTATTGTCTATAGAGACTAAACGGTGACTATCTATCTCCCACCTATCTTTTGTGAAATCCCCTCCCCAATATTTGAATTAAATGCGATCCAGGGCTCCATGATGGTGAAACTTTCCAAATAAAGTATGATTCAATAAATAAATAGTTCAAATCCATGATCTCATGTTGGGGCCAAAATGCCTCGTGTAGGTCTTTTCCAGGAACTAGCTGGAAACCCCCGCTAGGGGTTGGGTTTCTCAACTGCTCCTGCGACACTCATCTCTCTCTCTCTCTCTCTCTCTCTCTCTATCTATCTCTCTCTCTCTCTTTCTTTTCTCTTTCTCTCGCTTCCTTTCACTCCATTTCTTTCATTTTACCTGATTCCTTTTCATCTCCCCCCTTTCTCTCTCTACTTTTCACTCTTTCTTTCCTTTTTTCTTTCATACTTTCTTTTTTTTCTTCTTTTTCCATTTCTATCGACTGTTTTCCGTTTCTCCCAGCATATCTCACTCTTTCTTTATTTTCTAAAAATCTTTTTTCTTTTTCTCTTAATTTTCTCGGGATGATAAGTCAACTACAAATCATTCAAGTGGTTAATGCACTTAATTTCGTTTCTGAAAGAGTTCATCAAACGAATTTGATATTGAGATATACGGAAATTATTTTGTTTTTATTTTACAAATAATGTTTCCTTGCGGCCGTGTGGTTGGGAACCATGCTGCTCTAAATAAATCTTTCATCTTCTTCTATTAGTATTCGACATTTGGGTGTGGGATAGATACCCAACACCGAAGGCCCACCTGAACTTAACGACGCCTTGAACTGTGGAAAAAATCACGCCACCCGTTAATAGGCAACCCAATAAGCCAAACCACCCGATTGCACAGGCTTTCTGTCATCATTTTCCTTCTGTTCTCTCTTTCTTTCTTCATTTTTCCTTTCATCCCTCCTTTCCCCTTTGTTTGTTTGTTTGCTCCTTTCTACCTTCTTTTCTTTCCCCATTTTTCGTTCCTTTCTTTCTTCTTTCCTTTTTCGTTTCTTTCTTTTTTCCTTTCCCTTCCCTTTTTTGTTTGCTTCTTTCTACCTTCCTATCTTTCTTCCCTTTTCCTTCCTTTCTTTCTTCTTTCTTCTATTCTTTATTTCTTCTCTCCTTTCCTTCTTTCCTTCTTTCTTTTCGTTCCCTTTCTTTGTTTGCTTCTTTCCGCCTTCTTTTCTCTCTCCCTTTTTCTCCCTCCCTTTTCCTTTCCTTTCTTTCTTCTTCTCTTTTTTCTTTCCTTTCATCCCCTCTTCTCCATCTATCTTTTTTTCTTTCCTGTACTTGTTTTCTTTCTTCTTCCTTTCCTTTTCTTTTTCTCTTTCTCCTCCCTCCTTTCTTGCCCGCTTCTTTCTTTCTTTGGTTCTCTTCTCTCTTTCTTTTTCCTTTCTTTCTTCCTTTGTACCGACGCACCTGCAGTGCCCAAGACGTATCACCCAAAGCAAACTATCCCCACCGACGCGTGCATAGAGAAGGCCATTGTAAAAGGCTTAAAAACGGATCTATTAATGACATCCGGCGGTGAATAAAGAAAAGTCAGCGATTGAATCAAAGCGAAATGGATTTTCCCTTTTTCTTCTTCCACACTTTCCTTTTTTTTGTTGATGAATGAAAAAAAAATGTATCTGGAAATCTCTATTCAGCGAAGAAAGTTTAAACAGAACTCTCCTTGAATATAAATATCATCAAAAATTTCCCTGCACCTGTTTCATGAAATTTGCTTAGATAATATGCCAAGTGGATCTCTAATTTTTTCACGCAACAGTAACTTCTCTAAGAAGAATATTTGATTATTTCGTTATTTGTAAGAGAAAGATGATTGTACTCAATGATAGTTGAATTCTTAGACTATTTCCCCAGTGAAATAGCTTCACACCTCTTTACATTCTAAGCTTTCATGTTATTGCAATTGCAATCTTCTATACCTCCTACCACTCCAACATCCAACCTCCAACCTCTACCCTAATTACACAGCTCAGGGCGCACTCAATTAGCTGCTTAGTGCACAGGGAAGTTTATCCTTATCTTCACCATCATGGGGGTCTGGAAACGAATTTTTGCAGTAAAAATTAATGGCTATTACATCTTCGCTTTTCGCCATTACAGTTTACGAAAGGCTTTTTGTGAGATCGTTCTCCGTCAAGATAGCAGAGAAACCTGTATGTACGTGAATCTGTTAACAGGGATTAACTAATTTCTTATAAAATAGAATGTTGGAGAGACTGATGTATACCATTCCCTAAAATGACGAATTCCCGCTTTCTTTTGCATGCATCAACTTAGTGACGATTGCAAGTTTCAATCCAGGCCGAGACCAGGACTTTATTCGTACAAGTATTTTTAATGATCACCCCCTTGACAGAGGGGATACCTCCACCTAAATAACACACATGAATATCACAGCCAACAGCGCACTCAATTAGCTACTAAGTGTACATGGGAGAAATTGTCATAATGAAGGCTTTTCCACAGTCTCCACTCACACCGGGAATCGAACCTGGGACCTTCTGCATGAGAAGCAGACGTGCTGACCATTATACTATCTGAGCGTAGCTAATTCATGATTAAAACTCTGATGTTGGAGGTCGGTTTGGGGTAACTATGTTATTGCATCAGCCGGGTCGTATAGTGTTGAGTATTCAGAGGGCAACTACCAGGGGTACAGTTAAAGCTGGCGACGAAAACTGCGTTGTGAAACCGCGGATGTAATCCATCTTATACCCATCCCCGGAACAGCAAGGCAACAGACGATTATGAGAAATTTGTCTCATTTATCCTTTGTGTCGACAGAGAGAGAGGGGGGGGATATGAGAGAAAGAGGAGGGAGAGGTGGAAATGGGGGTGATGGGAAAAGAGGAGAGAAGGAGAAAGATAGAAAGAGAGAGGGAGGTGGTCGGATAGGAGAAAGGGTAGTCAGAGGGGTAGGTGAGAATCGAGTGGGATAGTGGGGAGAGAGATGAGAGTAAGATTAATAAATAGAAAGGGAAGCTGAAGTGAACGATAAAAACTTAGCCCCGCGTGGATGATTCTCTCTCTCTGCATCGTCCCTATATTTCTTCTGACCTCTATTGGCTGGTCTGCCCAAATGAATAGTGATCCCTTTGCCCTAAAAGGCTGCAACAGAATCCAACAGAATTGTTCCACCTGACACATTATCCTGTTACGTCACCCCACTACGATGCCGCCATTGTCTTGTAGGTCGTTACTCCTGTAGTGATTTCAGGCCATACTATGTGCCTAAAACTTGTGGCCTTAGTGAATATTGATTCCCGATGATGCTTCAATTAGTGATGATATCATCGGGCTTGTTCGTGTCAGGATGGATCATGACCGTGCACTTTGTGAGGCTCTGACACGACTGCAGAAATCGAGCCTGACTGTGAATCATGACAAGTGTTCATTTCATCAACTGCGAATTGAATTTTTTTTTAGTTTTGTGTTCTGGTGGAAGCTGGAGGTTGCAATGGCCGAACCATTGTGACTTCAACAATTGAGATGTTTGGGTATCACTTCTACAACTATCATTGGAACATCGCCTCGCATATCTCAGTTTACTTCTCGGGACAACAAACGAGAACAAACGAGAGTACGCCGGCAAGTGCGTAAACAGCGATAGAGTGTTAAGTTCCAATCGCCTAGCGAAGCGAACAGTAATCTCTTGAGTTACGTTACTGGTAACCAACTAAAACTCGACACTGAGTCGAACTTGGGAACACTCAACCAATGTTAAACCCAGTATACTGTAATAGGGGTATACAACACAAGATGAGGACACTATTATTTCTATTAATATTCGGACCATCCTCATCTTAGTTGTTTTTCATACAACGTTTCGGCCGTTGTACTCTACAGCCTTCATCAGGTATCATCTGGTAGGTGTGGGGAAGTAACGAACCGAACCTTTTATTTAACCAGTTACTTCCCCACACCTACCAGATGATACCTGATGAAGGCCGTAAAGTACAACGGCCGAAACGTTATATGAAAAACAACCAAGATGAGGATGGTCCGATTATTAATAGAAATGATAATAATACCTCATCTCAAAAATTCAGAGATATGAGGACACTAGTCTGAATAAATCAGTGTATAATACGTCTGAATAAAGTCATTTGAACAGTAGATCTTGGGAAGTCATTGAAGGCTCCAACTTTAGAATACCAAGTGAGAAATGAACTCACAACACAC
Organism: Thysanoteuthis rhombus; assembly: GCA_963457665.1. Classification (NCBI taxonomy): domain Eukaryota; kingdom Metazoa; phylum Mollusca; class Cephalopoda; order Oegopsida; family Thysanoteuthidae; genus Thysanoteuthis; species Thysanoteuthis major. Next base: position 3,117,772 of record OY735206.1, on the reverse strand, counting down.
CAATAAGAGTCGACCAGGTGGGATTAGGGTTGGGTCTAAGATTGGGAATACGGTAAGGGTTACTGTTACGGTTAGTGTTAGGGTTAAGCTTAGTATTAAGGTTAGTGTTAAGGTTAAGATTAGTGTTAAGGTTAGTGTTAGGGTTAGGCTTAGTGTTAAGGTCAGTATTAGGGTTAGGCTTAGTGTTAAGGTTAGTGTTAAGGTTAGGCTTAGTGTTAAGGTTAGTATTAGGGTTAGGCTTAGTGTTAAGGCTAGTGTTAAGGTTAGGATTAATGTTAAGGTTAGTATTAGGGTTAGGATTAGTGTTAAGGTTAGTATTAGGGTTAGGCTTAGTGTTAAGGCTAGTGTTAAGGTTAGGATTAATGTTAAGGTTAGTATTAGGGTTAGGATTAGTGTTAAGGTTAGTGTTAGGGTTAGGCTTAGTGTTAAGGTTAGTATTAGGGTTAGGCTTAGTGTTAAGGTTAGTGTTAAGGTTAGGCTTAGTGTTAAGGTCAGTATTAGGGTTAGGCTTAATGTTTGGATTAATGTTGGAGTTGCAATAAGCAACAAAAAGGACTGAACATTTTTTTCTTTGATTCTGAGATGCCTGGTCGACAAGATCCTCCTCTCGATCTCGATGATACAGTCCCAAAGAAATTGGGGCACATTACAAATGGCATCAGTTTGGGAGGAGAGGCTACCAGAGAAACCTCGAAATGGGCATCTAACCGCCATAAGGGATCTCCAATCACTGGTTCAGGATCAGAGTTGTCCTTCTCGTAGGCTGGTTGCCTTTCCAAAGACTCTGTTCTGCTTGTTTACTCTTAGTAAAATATCAGAACAGATTCAGCTTTTTAGCCTTGGGAAGGCAACCAGGGAGAGAGATTGGGAGAGAGAGGAGGTGGATGGGGACAGAAGAGATGGATTCATACCTTTCCTAAGGGTGCTAGTGCATTGGTAGCGAAGCCTCTTGGTGCTAGGTGCCGACATTTTGATATTTTGAATATTCCTGTACTGGGAGAGTCACATGTATTTTAGCTTTAGATAAATGCTTATAGATAAGTGGCCTATTTTTAAAATGTATTTATAGAAGCAGGAATGTAATAAGATATAACTTTGAATTATAAAACATATCTATAAAACCAAGATAACAAAATGAAACAGGCGTGGTGGCGCTAGGGTCAAACTCTCTTGCTCCATTAAAATCGTAAAGGTAAACAAAACAGAATTCATTTTTTCGTACAATATTATCCAAAAACTCTGTATCCAATTTCAACTTCTTCATTTGTTATACCTGTAAATGGGATCTACTAACATTAGTAAAACAAGTCGACCTGAGTTGGGCTTTGGAAGTGGGAGTGAATTCGTCGTCAGTTTGTAGGTCACCATGTCACTGTTATTTGTGCATGATGTCATAGATTTTTAATTAGGTCAATGTTGTTACTTACGAAAATGAAGTCAAACAGGAGGATTTTGACAACTGAAATAAAGCTTCTTCTTTTCAATGATCATCGTGTGTCACCTACAAACCCAAATGCTTGTCATATGTGCGCAATTCTGTCGTAGTCAGAGTTTGAATTTGGTCTGCCGAGCCCATTCCCTGTACCGATGCCAGCTCGGCCACCCAGCACCTCGCTTACCACCACAGAGTAGAGAACAGTACCCTGCTTGGTTGAACATGTGTGGCAGTTTTTATCATTACTCAGCTGCCAGGGTGGTCCCCCTTATCAACAGACGAGAAGAAGAAAACGTTTTTTCATAACTCATTCGTCAGCCATTAGGCAGTCCTTCTTTCACTGAAGAGAAATCATCTGATAGAATTCAAGTACAGGTAATCATTCGCTTCATGTAACCTTCTCGAGAAACAGAATGTTCAGCTTCTGTTTTGCAGCAAGACAATATAGATGCAGCGCACGCCCATCCCTTTCTCTTCTTTTCATTCCAGTCTCCTGTACCTCATACCACCACAACCCCCGATGACTCAGCCTGACATATCGTCCTCAGAAGGGAGCCTGATGGACGCTAAGAATATTTTACCATATAAATCAATGATAATTTATACTTCGTTTTACCCCATTTAAGCTTAGGAAAGGCTTTTATATGAACACATTGCTTTCGGATAGCCGGGGAAACCGGTATATTTGAGAGTTTTCTTTTTATCATGGTCATTTATTGTTTTGTTAGATAACTCCCGACTTGTCACCTGAACTCAGATTGCAAAGAGTCCTCTCGGTGTATTTCTAAGTTTTCCATTTGGCGTCCATTTTGTTTTTTGTCCTATCTTCCATTTCTTTCTTTTATTGCCGAACTGTAGTTCAACTTGAAGTTGACTTTGTTTTCCCCCGTAAAAAGAACAACACGATCAATCCTCACCAAATCAAGGGTAGTGAACCCTTTCACTTCTTTTCTGTCACGTCACGTTAAACCAAACCGATGTATAAGATAAACAATGTTCTACTGAGCTTTGAAATCATGACCTAATGCTTGTTAAGGGAGATGTCTTACCAACTAAACCAAATCGACTAGACTTTAACACGAATTTATCAATTCTATATACAATACAAAAGTTGCAGATATCATCTTCGGTTTGAATAGAAGTGAGAGTTGGAAATTGACCCTGCTGCAGCCATGCTTGTCTTTAATTCGTCTCCGTAGGTCTTATTGGCCCGGCATACGGCCAAATCAAGTCCTCATGCGATCACCGAAGCGAAGCTTGTCACTTGAAGGTCTATTTCATATATCGTAAACTAGGACATCAGAAAATTATTTTATGGAAAGCCTGGGTAGGGATAGCTGATGTCGTAGCCAGTGTAAGGCCAGCTTTATTTTACCTTCTTTGATTTTTCTTCCTTTCATGCATTTTTCTTCCTTTTTTTCTTTTTTGGAAACCTTTTTTTTTTTCCCTTTTTCTTTCAGACATTCTACTTTTCTTCATTTTCTTGTTCCTTCATTTTTCACAGATTTATTTATTTACTTGCAGAATACTCGTGAAAAACCATGAGATCATTTAAGCATGGATGATTAATGAAAATATATATTTTAGTTTAGATATATTTATCCCATAATCATTTAAGGGCGATATTCTTTATAAAGAATTATGATTTCAAGAGTTTAGGTCCGATTCCTTGCTCTTCTCAGAACTATCAATATCTATACACACACACACGCACACACACACACACACACATATATATATGTAAATATATATATATATATATATATATATATATATATATATATATATATATATATATATATATATATATCAATCATGTAAGTTGTATAAGTTATCAATTATATTTATATCTCTCTCTATATATATATGTATATTAAATGATCGCGTCTTTTTTCCAACTCACTAATTTTAAGTACCTTGTCCTAAAAATTTGTTCTTTTTTATTTAGATTTTTCACTTGCTTAATTAAACGGTAAAAAGATTAGTTTCACCTTTCGAGCAAACATTTTTCGTCCACTCTACCCCTTCAAACCGCCGCCTACTATAGTACAGTATCCTTTTTCCATCAGTACGGTCATCCCCAACCCACCGATTGTGCGCAAGCTTGTGTATTAAGTAGGTTAGGGGTGACCGTGCCTGTGGAAAAAGGACAACAAACAGCAGTAGCCAGTGAGAGAAACAGAATAGAACACGCAAAAAAAGTGGGGAGACTTGAAACTGGTGCGAATAAAATTCTCCGTTTCCACCGTAACTCTGTTGACGTGAACAGACTAATAAACATACCACGACACAAATTTTATGACACCGGTATTTTTATATATTGATTTATTCAATCATTCTTCAACTCAGCATTTTTTCATTCTCCGTTTCGTTCTTCTATGAATCTTTACTAATTCATTCATTTTTCATTTGCCTTCTTCTGTCCTTCACTTCTGTTCCTTCTTACATCCCTTCTTAATTTCCCTCCTTCACTTATTCCCACTTTCTCAAATTCTTTCTTTCTTTGTTTCTTTCTTCCTTTTTTTCTCCTTTTCCTCAATTCATTCCTGCCATCTTTCACGTTTTGTATACCTCCTCTCTTTCTCTTCCCTTTTCATTCCTTCATTTCTTTCGCTTCGCTTTCCACCCGTCTCTTATTGTTTTGCATCTACCCCCACCCAACCCCAACCTGAATCCACCCGACTCTTACCGATATTTGCTCAACGCCGATCAGTCGGGTAGATAACGATGAAAGTAGGCTGGCTGGGTAAGCAGGTTCTATTCCTTATCCTCTCACCACCTTTAGCCCACCCGCCACCCGTATCCCCAGACCCCTCACGCAAATTCCCCTCCTCTTTTTACCTCAAGGCCTCGATTTGGCTTTCACTGCAGGGCCACCCACTAACCCTCAAATTTACCGTCATTTGGCTCATATCGATATATATATATATATATATATATATATATATATATATATATATATATATGTGTGTGTGTGTGTGTGTGTGTGTGTGTGCTGATGTGTATGTGTGTGTGCTGATGTGTGTTAATTTATGGAATCCAGTTAGAATGTCGACAGGGAAAGAATTAACAGTGACGCATTACAGTGCGCGTAGGGAGTAGTTATGCTAAAGAGAGACAGCAGGTTAGGTGAACGAGCAAGGAATAAAGGAGATGAGAGAGTGAAAGAGAAAAAGAAGTAGAAAGAAAAAGGGGGCATGAAGAATTGTGCGTCGAAAGTTACTCCGACAAACATTCTCAGAGAATTTCTTATTTTGAATAATTAAGTGTAACTGTGTTCTTTTGTATGCGTCTACTTGATGACTGTCCATAGTTGGGGAAAGGATTGAAGAATTTAACCCAATTAATCAAAATGTATATCCATCTACCTATACCATTTAACCTCAGCTACCCCCCCTGCTTTTACGGTTTTTCTCCTTTGAGCATTTAAATAACAATGGACTAAAGGAAAAAATGGCAAAGAAAGTCGTTGGGTATGAATATAAGATATGTGAGTAAATGGGATTTATAACATATTAAATAAACAATAAGAGAAACAATATGAGAAAAATTGGTTCGGCTCTTGACTTTCTCGATTTTCCAGCAGGATTAAGTTCAGCGTATGTTGCACCTTGCCTCAAAACTTGTGATCAAGTGCATTTACGCCCTAAACAGAATCGTTCGAGAAAGATACTGTCCTACACGTTGGCATTTGAGGTTTCCCCCGTAAAATCAACCTTGTGTTACATCCTGTTCTCGTGGGAGTTCGGTCAAATATGGACTTGCTGATTATTGCTATACGACGTGCGCCCCGAACCACTTTTTTCGCATTATCCACTCGTTGATCCCAGGGGGTAAATCATGGATATATTTGGATTGAAAAAATTTCATGCTCCTTATTTTCCAGAAAAAAGAAAATGCTGGATACGTTTACCGGGAGGAATGCATAGTTTGAAATGGTGGGTAGGAGGTATTTCTTTCAGCTAAATGTCCCCCTCGTCCTTAGTGAAAGAGTCCTGATGTACGACCAGCAAACCAACTAAATAGCTCACAACACAGAAATATCCCCATTTCTTTCCTTAATCTCAAACATGTAAACAGCACACAGTGTTCTCTGCACTGCAACAAGTTTCTTTGAAAAAGATGGCTGGCAACCGTCAAAATGCATCGAAACATGCTACAGTGGTGATACAAATTTTCGAGATGTAATACCTGCTTTTCTCTTAAATTTTTTCTCTTCACCTTCCAATTGTCATTTTCATCAATATGTCATTCAAATCGATTATTTCCTCATATCTGCTGACGTAATTTATGTAATTTTCTTCAGTGTTTTTTCACGTTTTACACAGACTTTAATGCTATGGTACTAAGTTTGAATATTTTCTTCTGGGGTCATCAGTTTTTTGCAATGTGATTGATAAGGGGATTTAAAAACAAAACAGTTATATCAATATGGCACCCCAGCAGCGTTGATCGAACACCACTTCCTTTTCAGCTATGATTTTAAAATATAGCTTATCCCATACATGTAGTGTGTTATTTTATATACAATATTATCATAATGTATTGTATATGGATGTTATTTTATACTACACATCATTTGATATTTTTGAAACACTTGGCTTTCTTACGTAGGTTACTCCAAAACGTATTTTTCGTGTCACGTCTATTGAGTGTTCACCTATGTGGATATTAAATCAGTTTTGTCGGTTAGATCTCGGACAACACACAATCCAACTTATATATATATATATATATATATATATATATATATATATATATATATATATAGTATACCCTAAGTATCTGAAAGTAGACTGTTCTCATGAGAACTTTTTTGAGCCGAATATATATATATATATATATATATATATATATATATATATATATATATATATATATATATAGTATACCCTAAGTATCTGAAAGTAGACTGTTCTCATGAGAACTTTTTGGAGCCGAAACGGGATAAAACAAAGACGTAGATACCATTAATTTATACAAGAACATTTTTGAGCGTTCCCCAAAATCATAATCATGATATGAATCTTCGTGAAAGGTACAAGGTGTTGAAATCCAGGCCTAAAAAGGACAAAAGAAAAAAGCAACATTGCCTGAATCTTACGTGGCCACCATTAGAATTTTCTATTCACCATTCACCATCACCATTGGAAGAATTCTGTTTACCACCATCACATTCGTGTAGAACACCTGAAGAAGGTCGTGGAATAGATCTACCGAAACCTTGTGTTAACAACACCAACAACAAAAAGAAGGAATACCATCATCTGCAAAATTCTTCGAATACTCCCAACTCTGTTAACGGGGATGGCCAGCAAGACTACGACACTTACACGCACTTACATATCCACGTAAAAATGTAGGTACATGAGTATACGTATGTATGTATGTATATATGTATGTATGTAAAAACTTCAATGAATACATTTGCGTACGCACGGTTGCGTTCGTATATCCGTGTGCATGTACAATATTGACCATAAATGAATACACCCCATACACATAAACGTATGGGAACTTTTTTACGAGAGTGGGAGGGGGGCAAAAAGCTCTGTTTGACCAAAATTTATCATGTACCAACTATTTTTAATTAGTTAATTTTCTTCTTAATCAAACAGAAATATTTTTCAAATTTATAGCAGGATATAATGTCATGATCAAAACGGATATTATCAGTAATTTTCATGCCCCAAATCTAAAGCATTGAAAGTTGATTGCCAAAAATATGAATATGTTGCCGTCCAAAAATAAGTGCACCCCTACGGAAAAATATTTTTGGCAACAGAACTTCAATGCAGTAGTGTTTGGTCATAAATGGTACTTCATAGTATCCATTTTGATCAAGTAATGTTCCACCAGAATTAATAATTTTCTGGTTCAGAAGAAAGACAACTTCCTATTGAAAAAAGTGACAGGGTGTACTCATTTATGAACGATACTGTATGCGGTGGAGCTGTACTCCAACATTTATATTCATTTATACATCTGTTTAAAATATGGTTAAACATCAGTGTGTGACACGCGTGTGTGTATACGCAGGAATCAATACGTGAGAGTGTATATTTACACCAAGGCGTATATACCTACGTATGTGCGTGAGTGTGCATGCATGTGTTTGTATGTATCGATGTATGTGCGTGAGTATGCATGTGTTCGTGTATACCATGTGTATGCATGTATCATAAGCGTGCGTTTGCGTGTACGTACGTGTGCACGTGTAATTGTATGCGTATGTTTATTTATATCCATGTATGTGCGTGTGTTGTATGCGTATGCTTGTGTATAACTATGAATGCGTATGTTATACGCATACGTTTGTCTGTGCCTACGTACGCGCAAGTAGTGAATGCGTATATTTGTGTATACCTATGTATGAGCATATGTGTATGTGAATGCGTATGTTCGTAAGTAGCCAAGTGCGTATACTTATGCGTGTGTGTCGCTGATGCCGATAATTTTGTACTAACTTCTCTTTCTCCTCCTCACTGGAAAGGAAGGAAGGCCGTCGGCATTTTGCTGTCAGAGAAATTTGGAATAACAGGAAATGTGTCGGCCTTAATCTGCGGGTTTTCTGTGCCCCTCCCCTCGCTGCCCCTGACCTTCTCACCTTGCCCCACCCCCATCCTCTTTTTATCACCCCCCCTCCCGCCCACTTTACTTACCAACTTAATACATTCGGCACTCTCTTCCTCTCCAGTAGTTTCTTTTCCCTCACGCATGTAACCCTTTCCCTTCTTCTTACCGTAACCCTTTTACAAATCTTATTTGCTAGTAGCACGGAAAATGAAATCTGGGAACCGGGTTCGAACTCGGACAGATATCTGCGATCATCATCTTCTTTATCGGCCTTTTGACGCCCGTCGTTGGCAATAAATTCACCGAAATTCACCAAACCTCTCGATCGTACGCATTTTCAAGTAGTCTGATTCGTCACGACATCTCATTTTTTTTTTGCCGGCCACAATGTCACAAATGATCGGGGGATCTGCGTTGTGAGTCTCATTATGCAGCGGTTATCCAACATTCTTGCAGTGTAACCAACCCATTGCCATTTGGGTTTTCTAATGTTATTTTTACTTTATCTCTGACCCTCGTTTGTTTTCTAGTATACTGTGCTGTCTTGTGATCTCCCCGCATGATGTTAGGCATGATTTCACTTCACACTAATGCTCTTGGGAAAGGCATGAACCCAGCTTTTCTCTCTCTGGCTACGGTTAGATAATGAGTGAAGTGTGTGACGCCACTTCAGGTACTTGTTGCTTTTAAGCCTATTCACAATATTGTAAACCCTGAAGAACCCCAAAGCCTCTGTAGACGAGGGAGGGAAACTTTAGGAAGGGACTGCTGATGCCGTATCCAGCGAAAGGACACTTCTTAAAGCTACTATTCTGCTTTTACTTTTCTGTTTCTTTCGCTAGTCTCTCTCTGTCTTTATCCTTTTTTTTTCTTTTTTTTACTCGTTCACACATCTCTATTAGACAGTCGACTCCAGTTGTGTTAAACAACAGCAAAAGGAAGGAAGGGAGGGGTGTGATGTCATTAAAAGTTATGACATCATTAGATAGTATGTCATCATTGAAAGAAGTCTATTCCGATCAATTTTTTCCTAGCTGCTAACCGCTACCCTTCACTTACTACTACAACGTATAGTGGACACATCATTGAACTTATGGTTCTTGTTCCTTTGTTTCTTTCTTTCCTTTCATATTTATGCGTTTCTCTATTCCTTCTTTCTCTCTTCCACTTTCTTTCAAACATTCTAATTTTCTTTTGTTTCACACGCTGTAATTTCAAAACAACACGTCAATGTGACGTTTTAGAATGCTCTGACTGATATGTCATGAGGGAGTGACTTTAACTTTTTGTATAAAAAAAACTGCATTAATGGACGTTGGTTAGTTTGTTTTTTTAAACTATTTCCGCGGAAGTGAACGTTTTTCTAGTGTGCTCGACCTTTTATTCCCAAGTTGAGCAATGAAGGTTTTAAAAGTCTTGTGATTCGTGGAAATCGTCGCCTAACAGTCTGCGACTGAAGTCTCCAAAGAGGTGGGAATCTGTAAAAGTTCGTGCAACATGATTTTAAAAGAAAAAGCATAGTATAAAATTTCTTGGATTTCCACCAATCACATCTCGCACTTTTTCTTCGTCAACGAGAAATGTCGTCCAGATTTGGCCCCCTTTTCGGCGAATGCTCTTCTCGATTTGAAATGCTGGTATCACTCCTTGTACAAATGATTTAAATTCCGACCTTTTCAGAAATTTCATTCACGGACAGTCAAGTGACGATTTTCACGATTGTATGAAAACGGATAAAAAATTCTTCCGTACATCAAAGAAACGTTTTAGCTTGCTTTGACTGAAATGTTACGTAGCAATGATCTTGACCATTTTTTTTTTTTTCGAATGAAAATAATCAATCTAGGTGGTTAGATTTTGAGCAACGTGTGTGGAGTGCACTCGGATTTTTCCCCAGGCTGAACAATATAAGTTTTAGAAGAGAGACGTGTTCGCGTTGAATTCTGTTTCAAATTTGGAAAAAGCCTTTTGGGAGACTTTTCTAATGCTTCAGCAGGTCTCAGGGGACGGTTGCCTGGGGTGGTGCCAGCATTTCAAATTGGGAGGAACATTCTGCAAAGAAAGGGGTTAAATCTGGACGACATTTCTCTTTAATGTTATCTTCAAGGGGTATCTTTTTTTAATGTTTTAGGATAACAGTTATTGTTTTTAAATTATTCTCCGTTCGCGTGTATTGGGGTTGGTGGTGTGAAGAGGTGTTGGGAGCTGTGTGATCCACCAAGTACTAAACGAGTTTCGGGTGGGAAAGATGCTGGTTGGTAATGTTAGTTAGATTTTACTGGATGGTGTTAGGGGTATTTATGTCATCGTGTTAATGTGGCTGTACTACTTTGAGGGGGTGATTAAGTGAGGAAGGGGAATTTTGTTGCAATTGGGGAAGATGGGATGGTATTGTTGGATGGAGTTTTCTTTTTTAAAAACATGATTAGGCCGAGACGTCTGCAGCCGGAACCTTTGTTCACCTTTCTCTCCATACCTTTCGCACTAGTAGCCTTTGCTAATTTTCATTCTAATCATTTTTATTTCACTTCTTCCTATATTTCTTATTCTCTCTTTCTTTTTTCCATTTCTTTTCATCTTTTTATTTCTTCCTTCCTTCTCCCCTCCCCTTCCATTTCTTTCTTTCTTCGTTCTTTCATTCATTCATTTATTCATTCATTCCCTACTGCTTTAATTTATTTTTTTCTTTTCCTTTTCTTTTTTTCATTTCTTCATTTTTCTTTCTTTTCCCTCTTTCCTCTTTTCTTTCTTTCTTCGTTCGTTCGATCATTCTTTGTTCCTTTCTTTTTTTCTATTTCCTTTTTTCTCAAATTTTTCTCGTTCTTCCTTTCTTCTTTTCTGCCTTTCTTTTTCTTCCTTCCTTCCCTTCTTTCCTTCCCTTCCTTCCCTTCCTTCTTTCTTTCTTGTCCCTTTGATATTTTTAAAATTCCACCCATCCATTCTGCCTTCTTCCTCCGACGTCCATTTCTTCTTCTTCTTCTTCTTCTTCTTCTTCTTCTTCTTCTTCTTCTTCTTCTTCTTCTTCTTCCGCCTCTAGAAGCATCGCCATCATCGCTACACGAAGCTCTAATTCCATCTGTTTCAACCTTCAGCGCTCTGCCGACGGCCTTAAAGGTTTCTTTAAATAGACGAAAACGCCGCCTCCGACAACGACAGAAAAATCTCTCGCTGGGTCAGGGAATGACGTTGGACGACAAAGTTGAAAGTGTTGGGGCCAGACTGGTTCACTACTTAAATACCAGGTCACATTCCTCAACTCTGATAACCTTCACACGCATTTGACATCATCGGTCACGATTGAAAGTCCGCGATCACTTCTTCCAAGACAATGACATTCGACTTACTACATCTCCATAAACGGGATTCAGACAAAAAAATCCCCGCAGGACAAAACTTCGTATTTTTCTCGTCGATAACAGAACTTTAAAAATTATTTCTGTGTCATTAACCTCAAGTCTTTATTCACCCATAACTAAACTTCTTCATGTTTTTCTTATCCTTTCTTGTGTATACATACTGGATATTTTTGAATATCGGTCAAGTTCGGAATTGACCACACAATTCCAGAGATACAACTTACTCGATTAAAATCGAGTCCGTTATTTTACCATAACGTCGTCATGAGATATATTCCTTTTTTATGAATTCACCGTTTATGACTCTTGGTCATCTGTCATCGAAACACGAATTTCTTTCTTCAATGCATCATAATGTTTTGTTTTTTTTAAAGTAATTTTCTGGTCGTGAAATTCTTATCAGCTATGGAGAATCTACCCGAAAAAATTGTCCTAGAAGGATATTATACACGACACACCGTACACACACACACACACATACACACACACATATATATATATATATATATATATATATATATATATATATATATATATATATATATATATATATATATATCACTTCATTCAAAACCATGGTAGTGATTTGAGTTAAAACTATGGGCATTATCGCTTGCTAATATGAATTGTTTCTTTGCGACGCTGTATTCATAAGTGCAAAAGTATTTGCCATTTTTGACTGACCCAAGTATAAAGTCGACCTGATGATTTTATGACATTTCTTCGGTAAAAGAGGAGCGTTGTCTTATATTTAAGAATATACGATTATTCATTTTGTATCATGAGCAGAAAGCATAAATAAAACTGAAATGTTCAGCTATTAAGCAATAATTTTTTTATGTCATATCTGTTATTTGTTCATTTGCTGAAAAGTGAGAGAAAAAAGAAGCTGACTCCATAATTTTACCAGGAGTTGTAATTGGAGGCAGTACTTGTTCGAATCAATCATTTCTTCCCTCAGAAGGACTCCTTTCCAATGGCTTTTAGTTGCTGAAGCGTGATGGTGTTTTTTTCTCTGAAACGAGTCATTTTTGCTAATCTTTGCTTATACGGATGTAAAATACGGTAGCTGAACGCAAGTCACAAACAACGTTATTTTATATCCATACGCACAAGGGTTACCTCATTATTGGTGTATCTCGGGAACGGTCATAGATTTTTCTGAATATGTTTTTCGCTAAACAATGGGACGTCAGAAAATAGGTAAAAATGATGATCGGCACGTAATCGCTACGATACCATGGGTTGAACTATGACGTCACAAATAGTTTTGTCCCAAACCGGTTCGTCTTCCGCTTTTTAATGACTTGGCAACGATAAAGACTTCTCTCTTAAAGAATCTCTGTCAACAGAGTTTGTGCCCAAAGTATCTCCAAAGGTTCTCAATGAATTTCAGCGAAATTTCGTGGATGGTTGGACAACGTATCCCATCACCTAACGAAAGAAATGATTGAATTTTGGAGCGGATTCGGCTATTTTTCCCTATTCTACATCGTAGCTGTATATCCACACAACGCAAATTCCGCTTAAGTTCAAAATGAGTCATTAGATCCAGGAATTTTCTTTAACCTCACCCAAACCACAACTATTTCTAAACTTTTATTCATTCCTTAATAACAATAAGGGTGGGCTGGATACTTTCTAGATTGGCTTTATTTCAGCCAAACGGTAGCGTATAAAAAGCTAAAACGACTTGGGCGAGTATTTACTATATACTAACACTTATCTACGTAATAGTGACAAATTTTCATTCACGTTATTTGTATCAGCGAGGGTGAATTATATTCCCCAGTTTCAGAGTGGATTTGTTACTAGGATTAGTAAATAAACTGAAATGTATACATCATCTTTCTCCGCTTATGCCATCATCAAAGGTGTTGCAGGGTTAGATATCCAAGGGAAATTGATAGATTCACTTCTGGCCTCCCCCGTCTATCGAAGCGTCTCTCTGTTTACGGCACCTGGTGTTCCTCAGTGGTCACCGATATAGATACTGACCAGGCTCGATGTTGCTTAATTTCGGTGATCTTGCGAGGATTGATGAATTCAACGTGCAGTCAGCCTAATTCTTACGCTTGTGGAGAGAGGCATTGAGTATCGCTTTTAAAGTCTCTGGTACGACTCGGTGGTGGATTGAACCTCGATCTACCGAACTGGAAACTAGCACTCTAACACTAGGCCACGGTGATCGGTAAGCAAGTGATATTTCTCCACTAGAAGTCTAATTTAATAACATTTAACATTTAATTCAACTGCACACGGGGAAATTATGCAGAGAGAGAAATAAGGAAGAGAGAGAGAGAGAGAAATATTTCCCTTGTCGAACGATTTCAACACCAGCTGGTCAGGTGACAGGGTTAGGGTTAGGGGATGGTTAGTGACGGTGGCGCTCACGGGGGATGAGTTGGGGGCTGTGGGGAATGTGTGGATAAATATATTTGTGCCCGGCGGAAAAGAGAGGAAAGACAACGGGGGAATATGGACATAGCTCAAGCCTTGCATAAATGCCGCCGCTTAACGGGTGTGGAAGACGGAGGGACAGGAACATTTCAAAACGACTTGAGGAAACAATGGGCGGGAGTCGCGGCTAGGGACACATTTTACAATCGTTAGACTAGCAAAGGAGAAGTTGCTTTGTGTCCATCCGTCTCGCACGCACATACTGAGACGCAGAAAGAGTCCCGCACGTATATATTGAACCATAGCTATCAATGATAGCGTTGGATTCTATCCTTTTTTTTATATTGCGCACGTGTGTGTGTGTGTGTGTGTGTGTGTGTGTGTGTGTTCCAGTGCTCCTGGCCATACCGTTTTGTCTATAGACTTGAAAAATTAACATCAGCACTCAGCTAGACCTCTTCTAAAAAATGGGGTTGGGATGAGCTTTTTTTAAAAAAACTTTAGGTCGCCTTATTTGGACAGGTTTATTAATAACATCTCCAGAATTGAGAAAATTTTGACGCTACTGTTGTTCAATTATTGACTCTGATGGCGAATATAAATCTTTCTAAGTTTTGAATTCATATTTTATATCAAGTGTATATTCATATTTTATATTAAGTCTATATTTTCAAGTATTTAGATATCAACGCATCCAACGATAACTCTAATGACTAACAAGCTTGGCTGCATTAAGGTCGAACTCACTTGCTTCATTAAAACCTCAAAAGTAAACGAAATAGAATTGATTTCTCTATTCAATATTATCCCAAAACCACGAGTCCCATACCAACTCATTAATTAGTAGTTCCGGTAAATGGGATTTGTTAACTTTAGCCGAACAAGTCAACCTGAGGTGGGGCTTTAGAAATGGGAGTGTATTGGTCATCAGTTTTTGAGCAAGTCACTATGTCATTGATATTCGTGCATGACGTCACGGGTTTTGGTCTGGTCATTGTCATCCGTCATTGTTGTTACATACGAAAATAGAATCAAAATTCAGTAGTGGGAGTTAGCCAAAAAAATTAGCTACACAATATGTGAAGGGAAGAAATTTCTCACATAAACATGACATATTATTCATCATATACATTATAAATGCATCTATTTATCTAACATTAATGAGATGAACCAAACAATTAACCGGTACTTTTTAGATAGTCTTTTAATAACCGTAACACAATATTTAAAAAAAATCCTGAATGCAGAACGTGATACATAATCAAAAGAGAAAAAAAATCGAATCCAGAACGCCAGTAGAAAAATTAATATACAAAACTAGTTATGTACAAGATGGTGTATTGATTTTCATTAAGACTCACTTAATAATCGCAGACAAGCAAAGTACACATTTGTAATGAGGATTCCATAAGTCTCTCTCTCTCCCCTCTCTCTTTCTTTCCCTCTCTCTCTATATATATATATGTGTATGAGAAACGTGTTTGTGTAGCAAATCCATTATTTCACTATATATATATATATATATATATATATGTATTATGTATGTATGTATGTATGTATATATATATATATATATATATATATATATATATATATATATATATATATGTGTGTGTGTGTATATATTCTATGTTTCGCTACAATGTTAAAAAAGCATGAGTTTATATATATATATATATATATATATATATAT
Source organism: Thysanoteuthis rhombus (assembly GCA_963457665.1). Classification (NCBI taxonomy): domain Eukaryota; kingdom Metazoa; phylum Mollusca; class Cephalopoda; order Oegopsida; family Thysanoteuthidae; genus Thysanoteuthis; species Thysanoteuthis major. The sequence continues at coordinate 3,102,312 of OY735206.1, read as the reverse complement.
ATATATATAGTAGAATGTTCATTCTCTACACAATCACGTTTATGTATCTGCTCTGTTTGGGCTTTTTCAGGCGAATGGTTGGGTATATTTTAGATTCCTGAAAAGGAAATTTTTGGAAATTTTTTGTGAGTGTTACGAAGTGGGACGAGTTTTCTCTTAACATGAACGTGTTTGTGTAGTGAATCTACACTCAACTATATTTCCAGCTCTATTCTAAGCCAACTTGAGATTCGAAGTTGAATGTATTGAGCACTCTGTGAAATAAACCCATCATACATTAGGCAACGCATCATATTATGTTATATTTCATCTCTGGGTTGTACCATATATATATATATATATATATATATATATATATATATGCATGAAATATTAGTAGGTAGACAATTCATATTCGACAGAATATGATAATTATGAAGATATTTTTGCATGAACTTATTCTGCTTGGAACTGATGTTACTCAGAGGCAAATCAAGCGGCTAGATATAAAGAAACGAGAGTCATACGGAGATCGAACTCACACACAAACGCATATCAGTATATATATATATATATATATATATATATATATTATCCTTTTGTTCTCGAATGTTGAGTTTGCTCAAGCAAAAGCTTGTCAACGTAGGATGATTCTTTGTTTGATTCTTCTTCTCTTGAGAATTAGTTTTCCCGAATAGATGCCTTGGTTAACTTTTTCCCTTGAGGATTCGTTATCCCAAGTCGATGCTGTGGTTAAGTTCCTTTTACTCTGCGTTCTCGATCTTGTTAATTGTGTCTTTGTCCTCAACATATTTGACTTGACATTGTCTTTTACTGATAGTCACTTGAAGACCAACCTTCTTTTGCTTCCTTCATTCAGTTCGTCTAATATTCTCTGGAGTTAACGAAGATTCTCAGCCAAGAGGAATATGCCATCAGCAAATCTTATGTTACTCAGGTATTCGCCTCCGATTTTGTCTAATTTTTGGAATATCATCTCGAAGTAGGCAGTAAAGAGTTTGGGTAAACTGAAGTCATCTTATCTTACTTCTTTGAGATGGCGTATTTATGTAGCCTATTAAAGGAACTGTCAAGTCGGTAGATATGTTGTGGAACTCAGACATATACAGGGTCTATTCTTTATTGCATGATTGCATCTCTGACCTTTGGGATTTCCACTGAGTTGAAAGCCTTCTTGAAAGAACAAAAAATGCTCTAGAGAGTGGCATTTTGTATTCTGCTCTTTCTCTTATCGATGTGGCCCTTGCTTGGAAGGATAGAGGCTTTTGAAGAATTCTTGGACTCTTTCAACTATCCAGTCCCTATCCGTTATTACGTCTCCATTCAGGCATGTTAATAATATTCCTTCTTCCTGTAATAAGGGTTTTGTTGATAGTTTTGAAACCTTTATGTTTTTCGAAAATTTAATCAATGAATGCTGTTGTGTATTTATCATCTGGTGTCTTCACTCTGTTTTTTTTTTCAGATCATTTTGTTCAGTTTGATTGCTTCAATCTTTTGTTGATAATGTTCTTGATACATTATGACTCTTGACAAAATTCCAAATACTTATTTTCATCAGTTACGTTGAAATGAAACATCCTGACACGGAGCTTATTCAATCAGCAGTCGTTCATATGTCTATTCTTTCCTTAGTAAGCTTCGTTCTCACTTTTCTACTTACTAGAAAATTTAATTATTGGAAAGCGTTCCCCAATTAGTTAAAATTTGAAGACTGCTGATCTAAATATACTTTTGTTAATAATTCAAATCTATCAACGAAGTTGGAACAGTAATACGTATTCTGTTGTGTCTGTCTGTCCGCCTGTCTGTCCGCCTGTTTGTCCTCACACGAAAGATATGAATAAATTTCAATGGAATTTCATGAGAACGTCGTCATTGGGCCCCGGGGGAAGTTATTACATTGAGCGGAGTCCAGGAATATCTTCGCCCCCTCATGCATCATAGCAAAATATCTACTACGCACAATATCACCAAAAGTTCTCAATGAATATCAAATTTGCTGCTTTTTTTTAATTGAAATAAAACGAATTACAGCGGTGATTATCAGTCGTTATTTCCTCTTGGCTGAGGCACACACTATAAGCATGATAGACCTGGTTCGAGTCCTGGTCACAGAAAGTCGTTGTTTATTTTTTCGTTGACAGAGGTAAATAAATCCCTGCTCGTGTCCCTCTGTCTCCAAAAGTTCTCTCAATTTCAATCATTTTGTGGTGGGCTTTGCTCGTGTGCACAATGCTGGTATCGTTCAACCAATCAGTCAGGGCACTGTACAACATGCATCGTATTCTATGGGGTTTCGTAGTCGTCAACCAACAAGAGAACCATTATTGACGCCATGGCATTAGTTCGTGAGTCAAAAAATATCTCCATTGAACTGTGGACGTGTTTCCTGTTCTTTTGATTGGGTTATTGGGTTTGTGTGTGGAGTAAGCTATGGATCCAGCTTTATTGTGAAAACTGGTGATGACTCCGTAATGGCGTCGGGTGTGTTCCGCAAAGGGTTCATTAGATCCACCTATGGAACTGGAGTCTGTCTTGACAGATGTAACAGACACGGATCTAGTTGTAGACCACTCCCCAACATTCGCCATGTTTCCAGATGTTGATCGTTTGCTCCAGGGAGGTAATGCAACTCCCATCGTTCGCGGGTGACACGAAACTAGTTCTGGAAACACTGAGATGACTTCAAGGTACCCATTTGGCCCCGAGCCTCATCAGACTTATACTTTATTGTGCATGCATAGGACATGTTGCAAATCGCAGTAAATTCCCAGAAGCCATACCAATTAAACACAACTCAGTTATACGCAGCCCTGGAACAACGACTCCAGCACATCTCGTAGACTCCATGTCATATTGCGTAATCGCCATTATTCAAGTCAAGAGAGGTGCGACATTTTATAAGGTAGCAGTCTCTGATTTTTTTGGCTCTTCTGTTTTCATAACATATAATTTTGAATAGTCGAAGTTTTTTTTTTACCTAAAAAGTGGCCTAAAATCAACACGGCGACTTGTAGTGAAGTCAGTCATAAAGAAAGAACAAAACTTCACATTGGACGGATGTCTGAGTGAGCGATTAATAATGGTCCAACACAGCTTTAAGAATTATGAAATCAGCAGCGTCGTGGACGGAATAGAAGACAACATCTTGTGGCTAAAAATTGCTGACAAAGCGTCAGAAACGGAGGACTCACAATGAGAAGATGACCCTCATGACAATGTTATGACAGAAGAAAAGGCTCAGCGGTTGTTTGTCGAATCTGAGGAGGAAGACCTCTATGGATTTGAGGGAATGGCTTCCATAATACTTTGTTATTTCACTTTGCTACTTTTTTGAGTAAATAAAAATTCAAATCACAAGTTATCATTTATTTATGTTCAGTCGATGTTCAATAAAAAATATGAAGCCACATAATGGAGAATAACGTTAAAAATGAAAGAGTTACCTATATAATTGCATATTAAAAGTAAACAGAGGTAGAATTTGTTATCATTGGATGTTTTAAAACCGTTATCAGCAGCGGTGTCTATGCAAGGAGTTGGGCCGCTTTTCAGGGACGATTTCAAATTGAGCCATAATGCTGCTCATACGTCAACAAAGCATTTGAAGTGAACATTACTACAATGCGAACTGTTCAGGATTGGTTCAGTAATTTTTTATCAAGAATTATGGGTACCAAAGATAAACCTTGTTACGGCCCAAACCTGTTCTCAATGATGATGAATTATCGACTATTACGACGCGTATTACGTAATATTCATTTTAAATCAGGTTATCAAGTAGATACGTCATTACTGATGACAATTTCACTTTTATGACCTGAAAACAGCGATCGATATGTTGGAGATAAAATGAATTGATGTTTCGGAGACAGCTGACCAAGTGCTGAGACAGTTTAGTCATAAGAAAGGGATATCTCTCATGACGTCGTTATGGCAAAATAACGGAGTCGGAACTTGATGATCAATTCTGAAATTTACTACGCGTGGTTGACTTCAAAATTATGCAGTATTTTGAGTTTTAATATCCTTAATACAAAATCCAATAATACATAACCGCAAAACCCAACGAATTTCATAGGAGAGCCATATCATTACCGTTGGAACAGATTACTGCTTCAGATGAGTCATATTTTGATTGAATACCCACCTTTTTTGTTGTTTATATTATCCTTTATGTACTATCCAGAAAGAAACACGATATTTCGCACAGCGTCGCCCATAAATATATACACCTCTACATTTTTTAAACAGAAAGTTGATTTCTGTTAAAACAAACATTCCAGGCTATTATCATCTCTAGAGGAACATTATTAGGCATTAATGGCCAAACGCTGTAACATTAAAACTTTGTAGCTAAAAATATTCTTTCGTTTGGGTGTACTCAGTTATGGACTGCGGTGTACACATATTTAAGAGTTTCGATGCAGTTAAGTTTGTCTTAAAAATTAATAATGAATAATTAATAATACCTGTTGATATCCGTTCTAATTGTGTAATGTTTAGTTAGACATAATAAAATCCTGCCACGTTTGGTCGAGAAAAACATTAACTTTCTACAAAAAAGTAGAATGTACTCATTTATAGGAGACACTACGAAACACAAAGGAAAAATGTAGACATCAGTGTTCCCTTTAAGGTGCGCGGCCATGAGCAAGAAAATAATTATGCTGCAAGCTGTTAACAGCAACGGTGTTTACGCAAGAAGCTGGACTGCTTTTCTAGCTCGATTTCAGATTAAGCCATTATGCTGCTCAAACGTCAACGAAGCCTATGGAGTGAACACTACCACCGTGCGAACCCGTTCAGCGTTGGTTCGATACATGCAAAGATTCAAATATAGGAAGAAGTGGCCGAAAAAGCATTTGCCACTTCACTCTTACTTTAGGTACGTCATTTGATTGATATTTGACTGTATTCTGCGGGCCATAGTAGTTGAAAAACCCTATAGTAGCATTCGTCTTTTCCCGGGCAATCATCTTAGATCAGCATCTTTGGGGTTTGCTCGTAGGTTATCACGTTGATGCAGTCACGGCTCTTTCGTACCTCGTAATTGTTGGACCCCACTAACGCAAATTCTAGGGGTTTTGTACAGGTGTTTCTTCAGGCGTCTGTAACACATGACCGAACATCGACTACGGTTAGTTGTGCGACTTTGTTGAGAATGGAAAGGTACTGCACATCGTGTACGGAGCTTTCTCAAAGATTAGGCTGTTCGGTCATCGGTGTCCTGTAATAATAACTCGAAGATGTTTGCAGTGACAGACGCCAAGCTTATCCATCGCTGTCTTTGGAGAAAACCCAGCTGTTGCAATTGAATATCATTTGATTGTACTCTTCACTTCTTCGGTTGCTCATAGGCTATTGGGTCCTGCGCGGGCGATGAAAGAAAAATAAAGGTCATATTGGCTGATACCAGGGCTGCCAATGAGATTTTAAGAAAACTCCAAACCAAGCCCACATTAAAAAAGACTTAAAACAGATTATTAAAATATCCAGTTTAAATAGAAACATGGTTATGCTTTTTTTTTGTGTGTGTACGTAGATCACAATGATTATTCCTCCTCTTCTTCAATGCTTTTTGATTCTTTAGGATTCGTTATCAATAATACGAAGATTTTGACGATGAAATCAATGTTTTTACTAGGGTTTTTTTTTCGTCAGGTGTCGATTTACGGACATTTTGGTTGATTGCGTGGTTTTAGCCAGGCATTACAACAGTGCACATGCCATACAAGATTCAAAGAAGTTTAATTGATGACTTATCTATCAACGGATCATTTGAAGATAATTATCCTTTTAAAAACTTATTTTAAGCACTCATATAAATATATGATTTACTTGTTTACCAGAGCCGTCAGAAATGACGGTATACATGAATTATATTGATATATATATACATGGCTTTATACACCTGGATAACAGAGATAGTATTGAGCTCGGAGAATAGTGTTCCGTTGCCCACAAACGGATTATCCTAATTTTTTGTTTTTATTACTTTTTTTTATAGCTCTTTAAATTCTGCATGAATATTATGCAATAAAAACCTGGATGAAATTCTTTTTTACCCTATCAGGCGCCCCTTATTGTAATAGAAGACATCATCAGTGCTTATCATTATATATGTGGATTTTCAAGAGTTTAATTATTTGAGGTATGACAAAACCCAGATTATGAAGTACTTTCAAAAAATAAACCCAGAAATTCAGATGGTTGGTAAAACCACCATATCCGGGTCGGGGAGTGAGGAAACCTATCATTTGCAGCCCTGGTGGACACACATAACAACATTAATAACAAAACGAAGTTGTTTTTTTTTTAATTTCAACAATTGTTGTTTTTATTATTATTTATTATTTATAATTAATCATTTGTGCACTCACTCACTTTCTCAATCTTTCTCTTTCTCTCTTTATTGGTCTTTCATTGGACGAGACACTTTTTTTCGTAATTTTTAAAAGTTCATTTTGTTTCTTTTCCGAACAAGCCAAAGTCTTGTTCCCAGCATGCAGTGCGGTGATGGCAGCGGAGGAGTTCATGCCTTATCAAAAAATTGAAAAAAAAAAAAAAAGTTTTGTTTTGTTCTGTGTTTTCTGCTATTAATTAAAGAGCAAAGGGAGGGGGTGTGCGGGGGTGTATGATCTGGCGATTTGATTACTGAGGGTTGGGGATTTTCAATGGAAGAAAAAATGTTGAAAGCGAAGAAGGAAAATATGGCGGCGTTAGCGTAAAAAAACCTGTTGCAACCATTGTCAACATTGACTAAAGTTAATTAGATATATATGTATAGACTGAAATTAAAATTTTTTGTTCACTCGGAGTAAAATAAATTCTAACAAGGTTGACAAAGGCAGAAAGAGATTTTTTTAAATGGTACGCATGTTATATTAAGCAGCGAATCGAATGTTATCAGTGTCGGAGGAGTGAGTGGCATAACGGCTGATGGCACGGACAATGGAATCGATGATCTGAGTTTAAACTCCGACCGAGGCTATTCAACTTCACTTCGCATTAATGCCCACGGGAAAGGCATGAATCCATATCTTCTCCCCCAGCTATGGGTGATTCAACAGGGTAGACTGGGCCCTTTAGCCTTAGGAGGCAACCAGTCTGGGAGAAAAACGATTTGTAAAAAAAGGCGCTGATGATTACAGAAAAAGCGCCCGCAAGGAGGTTTTTAATAGAATTACGTGAAAATCTGAAACCCACCAGAGGCTTAGTTTGATGCAAGAAATTTCCGCGCATACCGCCCCCACTATTTGTAAATAAATGCAGGGATAATAACGGCAAAATCGCATTATTAAGTTAAGCAACGTCGAGCCTGGTCAGTACTTGGATGGGTGACCAACTTGGTTTGCCATAAGCAGCATGGAGATCATGTAGAGGTCTTCGGGTGGCGATCCCGTTAATCGTACCTAAGAGCAGATCGATGTCTACACTGTGCTGAATAAGGCAAGCCAAAGGCCCACCTTTCCTCCCAAACCCTCTGAGTGGCCTGGCTGCGAGCAACAAAAAATGAATGAAGGCTGAATGCCGACTACAATGTATCTAGACTGGCAAAAAAAAAAAATAAATAAAATAAAATAATGAATTGAAGGGCAAAGAGGAATTGTTGCCCAATTCGAGACTGTCTGCAACCGTCAGTCTGAGATCTTAATTAAAATTATCCGAAAACTCATCAGAGACGCCATTAACACGATCGTCCGCCAACGTTTTTTTTGTTGTTGTTTTTTTTACGCCGCCATCTTTTCTTTGCTTGGCCGTAATCTGTTACTCATTTTTTCTCCATTGATTATAGATAATAGACAGTAACCATTTTTGGTTTGGGTTTTTTGACAGTAAAAAATTATTTAAAAAATGTGACAAAAGCAAATTTTTAAATAAAAAAAATCCAATATCATTTTTGTTCAGAGAGGGAAAAATTGACAAAATTATGTTGGTCTGAATTTCTGTGAATCTGTGTTCAAGGGTTATTTTTTGTTTTGTTTTTTTTTTTGTTTTTTTTTGAGTAAGGGAAAGTGAATTTTTGTTTGTTCCACTTCAATGTGTGCGTGGGTGAAATCACAAAGTTTGTAAAAAGGTTGTCTTTCTTTTTTTTTTTTTTTAGATTATTTCTCTGGTTCTTGTTATAGAGCTTTATTCTTTATTTTATTTTGCTGCAGTTTAGAAGTGAAGTCATTTATTTCAGTTTCACAATTGAAAGACGCTGAGAAAAAAAAAATGGTTGAATTGTTTTTGCCTATTTTTTCAAAGTTTGTGAATATCATTTTAGTGATCTTAGTGATAATTGTCTTGTTTTTTTTCCTCAAAATAAATGATTTTGTTTCGCCATATCATGAGAGACTCCCATTTTGTCTCTTTTCTTATTTGTTATTTGAAAACTTTGAACTCTAATAAGAAGTTTCATTTTAAACACAGTTTCCTCCAAAAAGAAATCACAGAAACTGATCACTCGCGCCGATACTGTTTTTGTCGTAACTGTTCATCCATAGATCTTTTCGAACTATTGTTCTAAACTCGGGTGATTTGTTTTTTGGGTAACCAACATTTCGGCTGTTGTACTCTACGGCTCTCTTCGGGTGCATGTTATAATCGAGAATGGAGTCGAAATATTGGGACGACAAAGTCATACGATCCGCTGATATTCTAACATCATTTTCGATCACAGTATGAGGAAGGCCGTGGAGTACAACGGCCGGAATGTTGTGTACGAATAAACAAACCACGATGAAGATCTATGAATAAAGATAATTCCTAATCTCAAAAATTCAGAGAGAAATCATCATTTGTTTTGTATTTTTTTTGTTTTTTTGTTTTTTGTTTTGTTTTGTTTTTTTTTTCTTACAGACTTGTGTGTAAATTTTAATTATTGTTCAAAAAGAATGAATTAGGGGAGAGGAAAAAAAGGGGATAAGAATTAAGGGTGGGGATGATAGCGGGAGGGTGGTTTCTGTACAAGGATTTTTTTTTTTTGTTGTTTATTACTAAACTTTAACTTTCCGGGTAGGATGAATGTTTCATAAAAAGAATTTTTAGTGAAAGATATCTGGAATTTTTTTTTTCCGTTTTTTGTTTCTTTGTCCTTTTCTCACACAATTCCTTCTTTTTTCATCATTTCCAATTGTTTTTTTTTTAAATTTTCAAATTCTTAACAAAAAAAAAAACAAAAAAAAAACGAACTACTCAACTAAAGTCAACAAATTTACCATGTAAGTGAGAAAAAAATTCTGTATATACACAATAGACTTGTACATCCAAGTGTTCCTCGTGTAGAGTTGGAGGAGGAAAGCTCTCACCGAATTTTTAATCTTTTTTTTTAATTTTTGGGAGATTTTAATTTTTAGGTGTAAAACTTAAATAATGCAAATTTCATTCAATTTTTTCAAACAGTTTCTTTTCGTAACCCACCACAAATTTTTCACTCTCTCTCTCTCTTATTTCAACAACTGATTTGAAAAAAAAACTCAGACAGTGAAAAGGGGGTGACTTTCCTTTTTGTTTATATTTACATACATATATACACTGAGCCCTGATTTATTATCAGAACCATTTTGCTTTATCATACAGATCATATATATATATATATATATATATATATATATATATATATATATATATATATATATATATTGATTTCAACCACTTTCGTATTTTACTTATATCTGCCTCAGCGTTAATTGTGAAATTTAGACGATTTAATCAACGTACGTTCGGAATTTAAAAAAAAATTCCTTGTCTTATTTAGAAACTTTTTTTTTATTTCCCTTAAATATCGATTCCCTACCCTATGAATATCTTCTACCAGATAATTATTTATTTTCAAGTGAAGAAAGAGTTTTATAAAAAAAAATATAGAAATCACTGGAAATAATTTTTTTTTTTCAGTTTAGAGTGCACCCCAACGACCATTGTATCTAAGTCAACCGCTCAGGTTCGCCTTGGGGGTCCTCACCAATCGCACTGATTTCTGAAAATCCCACGCGTCGGATTCCTACCAGCCAAAATATCCAGTCAAGGAATCCTGATTTTCTCAGTAACAAATCTGCAATGCATTTCTCGAACAATCCAATTCTATGTTCAGAGAAAATGATTCCAGTCTTTTTACTTATGTCTCGGGTGTCTTCATTTGTTCTTCTTGTTCTCTATGGTTCTCTCTTAAACATAATACAATTCTAACTATAGCAGTTATTTGGTTTCCTAAATAATGTTTCGTTTCACGTTTGGGATTGTGGAATCACTTGTCTTGAGGCGTCACACCGGTGAAATTTAAACAGTAACTCACATTTTGAAAAAAAAAAGCATGATTTCAAATTAAAAAGTAATTTCAGGAATTTATGGATCCCCTTTATATATATATATATATATATATATATATATATATATATATATATATATACATTCTGACAAATGAAGACTGAAAGAGTTTCTCCAAGTCCGAACATTTAGAATCCAATCTAGAATCCGTCAACTGAATAGGGTCTTTTTTTGGACATGCAGCCACTGCTTGTCCCAGTTTTAGCCGATCATCTTACTCCCAAAATGGTAATATGATTTCCAAGAGTTCCTTAGGCTCTTACAGGTTTAGTGGAATTTTTTCGTGTCAATTTTGGTTTGAGGTTCTGCCAAAATTCAAAACAAAAACGTCTCTCCATCGATAAATGGAGTAAAAGAGGTAAATTGTCCCAAAAGATAAGATCAGTTGACCAAGGAATCAATCACAATATATCACTCAATGGGTCAATCGATGGTCAACAATTGCTTTGAATTGATCCCAGATTTTTTTCATAACATTAGTCACAATGAAATATATATTTCCGGAGTTTGAAGTTCATTTTATTTGCTTTGTTCACAAAAGTCTGTTTTATTTTTTGCCAAAAGACAAAAAGTTTTTGAAAAAAAAAATATTCAAAAAAGCAAGGCCGTAACAAGACATTTGTTTGTTTGTTTGTTTGTTTTTTTTTGCCTTTTGTATCACCGAATTTTTGTTTGTTGGTCTTTTTCTTCCTGTTGTTGGTTTTTTTTTTGTGATTGACACTTTTTCTTTCTTTTTGTCAAGTCACAAAGAAACAACAGGAGGCTAAGTTGTATAAGCCAATCATTTCACATCCAAAATGGAAATATGATTTCCAAGAGTTCCTTAGGTTCTTCCAGCTTATAAAAATGTGAAAATCTTTAACATTCTTTTTTTCTGCAATATTCCCCCTCTTTTCGAGTTCTTTTTTTTTCAGAGGCCGGGAAAATCCCCTTCCAAGTCATGAACCGTAAAACTTGGAATTTTAAGCAATTTTTTATGCTACCTTTCGTCGCATTTTACATCGCCTTTTTTTCTTCTCTTTTCAACAGTTTCATTTCATTCAGTCACTAATTTATGCTATTAGGAGCAATAAAATTCCTTTCCAAGTCATGAACCGTAAAACTTGGGGATTTTAAGCAACATTTGACGCGATACTTTATCGCATTTTACATCGCTTTTTTATTTCCTTTTTCAACAGTTTAATTCTAATAAGTCTCTAACTTTTGCTACGAGGAGACGATGACTTCTTTAGCTGTCAGTTGACAATAGTTGCACATCTTGTAGGCGGTTTCTTTTTTCTGTTGCATAGCAACGGCTTCTGTGAGTAGTAAAGCTGCCGCTATTTTCATGCCGAGACTGCTCATAAGATGTTCACGATTCAGAGCCAGAAGCATTTTTCCTGTAACTTGGTTTTCCCGGAAAACCTGAGAGATGAAAAAAATATACATTAATATTTTGAAATGGCAAAGATCTCCAAGGATATATATATATATATATATATATATATATATATATATATATATATATATATATATATACTACTACTACTACTACTACTACTACTACCAATAATCAACGAATCATAATGCTGTTACCCTTTCAAGACGACTGGTACAAATATATTTGGAGGTTTCTCTGTCTGACACAATCTGACTGATTCAGCATGAATTTACATTGCGAATTACACTCCCCACTATAAACCTATCAAGGGAGGGAATTTCTAACAAACAAAAAAAAATGTTTTTCATGATATACGGAGAAAATTTTCTACATTTTCAGCCCTCTAGCTCTGTTGATACATAGATAGCCAGTCGGACCAGCTTAAAAACTGAAGAAACCTCTGTTGGCAGAATTTGAAACAACACTAAGAAGGGTGAAGTACTTAGAAGCATAATATATTTAAAAAAAAACAATTAAATATTGGGATATTGGTTAAAAGATATGAAAACTGAGAATGTAGATATAAATACTTACTTCTGTATATTCTGAGCAACCATCCAACTGTGCTATGAATTGACACACTTCATTCACAGTCCATTGATGGATGTACCGAGGAACAATCCCCTTTTTAAACGTACACGTACAACCGTGACTCAAATCAGCGTATGTATGGGCTTTTGAGAGAAGCCCTTCACTGTGCTTCGAGGATTTCGAAGTGTCCAGTTTGCCAGACACGTTTCCGTTTAGTCCGGCCATATTTATACCGTTCAAACTCAAGGGCGAGGATTTGCAACTGTTGCTGGAATTGGAGAGTTTTTTGTCTTTGCCGTTTGACAAAGTAGTGCCGCCGCTGCTGCTGCTGCTGGAACCGTTGAGGCGGAAGCCGGAGGGATGATGATGGTTAGAGTAGTCAAGTTTTATCCGTTTGGTAGACAAGTCCAGGGCTTTATCAACATCTGACGACGAGGAGGAGGAGGATCGCTTGTGCCCACCGGACGAAGTAATCGTCGTGGACGAAGAAGATGAAGAAGAAGAAGAAGAAGAGGAAGAAGTGTTGGTAGAAGAAGATGAAGATGAGGAAGTGTTGGTGGTGTGTCCGCTGTGAGTCGTCGAGGGTGTGCAGTGTGACGTCGGGGACGTAGCTGAGCTGGGCGTCGGCGTTGTACACTGGGTCAGCAGACTCTCTGGCATGAATGGCATTGGACGAAAGAGTTCCAACATGCGGGGGGCCTCCAGGGGGATACGGGGAGGGTAGACGAACGGGGATATGAACTGTCCTTGTAGGCCTTGAAGACTAGCTAGTTGCAATGCCTGAGGAAAGAAGCAGGGTTCCCGCTGTAGAAAAGCAGGGTGTCCATACAACATACAGTTTTGAAGTAAAGGGGAAAATCCCGGGTGTAGAGCTGCAGCGGCCGCTTCTGCTGGTCGGAAACGATGCAAATATTGCTCATATCCATTCATGTGTGGAAGCCTGTGAAGACGAAAAACAACAACACATTATTATTGAGTAAATGACGCTACTGAAGAGCGGTTATCTTCGTTCGTTAACACGAATAGAAAATAAGAAAACAGTAATTAAAAGATAATAACAGGCTAACCCTTTGAGGAAAGTAGAAGAAGTCTTACCCGCCATCAGCCGACAAGACTAAATGAAAACGCACTTACTTCCACCTTGCCCCACATATACCAACACCTACCCATTAATTGCTAGACACAGCCTCTCCATCTTAAAATATAAATAACGAAATACACCTTTCCCTGAGGAATGGCCATTCAAGCCCATCACTGCCCCTCTCATCCAAGACAAGTCAATCACTCACAGAGACATGGGACATACAACCCCCTGACCCCGCCTCTCATTTCGAACCAAATGTCACTGTTAATTACATGGATACAGACATCTCCCCTACCGCCCCTGACTAACAACCAAACGCAGAAATATTCACCCTCTCCTCTTTAGCATAGAAATGTAAACGGCATATTTTTCTCTGTGAACCGTGGCAAATATTTTCCTCTGAAAAAGATGGCTACCTCAAACCCGTCGAAATGCATCGGATCACACCCACGGAATAATAATAATAATAATAATAATAATAATAATAATAATAATAATAATGATGATAATAATAGAGATGTAACACCTATCTCTCGAGTTTTTTCACTTCACCTTCCAATTGTCATTTTCATCAACGTTCAGTCGGATCACTTCACATCCACAATACAAACAAGATAGCAACAACAAGTACTCCCACACTGACATAGAAAAACTTACTCATTCTCGGAGTATTTCTTACAGTTCATAGGATAAAAATTTTTCACGAATATTCAAATCAGAAACATAGCATTGATTTAAAAAGAATATTAATGCAATTAAATGAATACGAAATACCCAAACGCACACACATTCTCTCTTTTTCTCGCCTCGTCAGCGGTTTCCAAGCGGTTAAAGAAAGGTGTTACCATACAGGCCGGAATATAAAACGAATGAAGGACAGTTTAGGGACTTCTGCTCGTTGCATATCATCTAAGCCTCTATGGCTTTAGTACTCAGCCCCCTAGTCATAATACTAGCACATAGAACGCAGTGTAATATTTACTTAGTTAAAAAAAATTTCGTCTTATATACCTGCATATACGATAAGTTTCAACATTAAATGAATGAAAGATTATTGAAAGATGCGGGATGAAGACTTACAGTTTTGGCTGGAGATGGCTAGCAGCCAGAAGCCGCATAAAATCACTGTATTTTCCATTTTCTTTCTCTTTCTCTTTCGCCTCACGTGATGGACTCGATGACCGGCTCCGCTTATCGTCTTTGTTGTCAATTCCGTTGGTCTTGATTTTGGGCGATGACTCGGCTCCCGAGTGTTTGTCTTTGCTGCCGTCCCGTTGCCGGTCTTTATGGTGATGATGGTGATGATGATTATGGGACTCTTTGCTGGTGCTGCTACTGCTGCTGGTGCTGCTGCCGATTGAGTCTCTCTGTTTTTCCAATTTGGGTCCAGACAGATCCCGTTGTCCGGTTGTATGATCACGATGCCTGTCTTTATTCGACGTCTCAACAGACGAGTTATTTTTGTGGGCGTAGGCTGCCACCTTGCTTTGTCCATGGTGGAGGTGATCGCCCCGGACTTCACGGTAAATCTCCTGGGCGATATCCCGTCGTCCGTCCTTTGGTGAATGGTGCTGACTGTGTGAGTGATGGTGATAGCTTTCGACATCTCCTTTTTGTTCTCGGTACATCTCTTGCGCAATCTTCCGATGATGTTGGAGCAAACTCTCTTCCGTCTGCCGCTTCTCATGACCCTCGCGGTAGATCTCCTGGGCAATATTTCGGGCGTAGGGTGAAGATTCCTTGTAGGCCAAGTTGCAACAGACTTCTTTCTTGCAATCGCCTTTACATTCCCGGAGTAGGGATTCGGACTTAGTCTGCAAGTAAATCTCCTCAGCAATATTTCGTGGGGGTGGACTAACATGCTTGCTACTGTACATGGTATTCGGGGAGAGTTTTACATCTTTGTGGTTGTTGTTGTGGCTTTGGTTGTTATTGTTATTGTTGTGTGAGGAAGGGTCCAGAGTTTTGCTCTCTCTGCACTCGCGATAAATTTCTTCGGCAATATTTCGTTGCGGAAGCGAATGATTGATGATATCTTGGCATCGTTTCTGCTCACTCACCTCCCGGTATATCTTCTGTGCGATATCGGACATTTCTTCGCCAGATTCACAACTACCCGGCTGATGAGTTTCTGTAGTTGTCGTAGGAGGAGAGTTCTTTACATCACATTCTTCTTTGACAAATTTACCAGCACTTTTCGCCTCAGGACCAGCCATAAGCATCATGGCAGCCTTGACGTTGGCCTCAGCTTTCATTTTCATAGCAGCGTCACATGCTTCACATTCTTCAACGCCCAAACGCTGTTTACACTCGTCATCCTGAAGAGCGGCCGGATACTCTTCAGTATTGGGGACGACTGGTTTACTTTCTGCAGTTTCTGTTTGCTCAATTTTGGGCGAGGTCGTAGACTTCTCCTTCTCTTGTCTCTTGGTGTCCTCATCTGTCAATTCTTCTTGCTTAAGTCTCGTCGAGGCATCTGTCTCGTTATCTTCGTCATCATTCGACGTTACATCGACCTCGTCGTCGTCATCGTCGACTTCGGCGTCACTACCAGGTTCGGACTTTTCCTGTTCTGCTGCACGGTGTACACTTTCTTCTTGGCTCTTTGACGCTGAGTCGTCACCGGCTGCACTTTTCCCTTTATTCTGGGAAGTCGTCATTTCGTTCGTTTCATTCGCATCTTCTGTCATGGCGTCTTTCTCGATGGCGTCCAGCTCGAGTTTCGCACGTTTCCCGCTCACATCTTCCGGAAGCGACGTCGAGCGGTTCAAGATGGCCGCTGATTCATGGTTTCCGTTCGTCAAAGATTGATTTTCGTCATTCACTCGATTTTCAAATGATCCACTTTTGTGATTCGGTGATAAACCATTTATATTTTCTGGAAGAGAACAAAAAAAAATTGAATTAGCGATTATAGGTAATGGGAAGAATGGGTGACAAGAAGGTCAATAGTTATTACCCTTTAAATGTAACTATAATGCAACCTGGACACTTACTTTCCGACGTTTTCACAGCTTACGTGAATTATCTTCCCCTTGATCCGATCTTATTTCTTTTATAAATTCTCTTATTCATTTTAATCTATTAAACATTATTGCGTCATTTCGAATATGGGGACTGTGAGGGTCTAAAAGTTCCAAACTCCCTGGCATCAAAAATAGAACCACCTTCAGAGACTTAATCCGAAGATCTCATTTATTAGGAGCGAAATAGATTTTTTCTAATATGGTTTTTGGCTGTTTTCCAATACATCGACTCTTAAACCTGTTATTGGGTGGGGGGGATATAGGAGCCGTACAAGCGTTTTATTGACTAACCTGAGGATTCGGTATGTCCATTGGTTAAAGTAAGGTCACTACATTTCTTTGATCGGATACGATTGTCATCTTCGTCGCTGGAAGGCAACCCTTCCTTCTCTCGCGTTGTTCTTAACTGGTCAATTATATTGTTCAGCCGAGACTCGCGAAGTGGACTGTTTAAAAGGATAAAATAAAACTAATTATACATCCACATACATAAAATACAATATGTATCAATATATTTACGATATCATGCTTTCAATATTTTACAAGAACAATGTAATCGCAAAATTGCGCATCACCGTCTTTTTTTACGGCGAGAAGGAACTAATATAAAGAGATTTAAAAGTTTTTAAGATGATAGAAATACAGTAAATTATCGTTCTAACGGGACTATTTAATTACGAACGTGTTTTAACGGCACGTTTGTTTTTACTTATATATATCTGCAGACCTGTGACCTATATATGGGCCATTAGGCTGCAGCAAGAGTAACAGAATATTATAATTATTAATACACTTCGTCTAAAATCCAACCATTATAACGACTGATTCGTTATGATTAAGAAGGATATATACATACATATACATATACAAATATACATACATATACAAATAAAGTAAAATATATAATACAAATGTAAAGGATAAGGGAAGTCTACAGTAAACAGACAGTTGAAAATAATTGGCCACAGAATCAAAGAAGAAGAAAAAAATCAGAAACTGTCTGTATCTCAACGAACCTGCAACGTTTGAGAGATTTTCGATCCAAATCATTTGAATTATCCGAATCGTCACAGGATTTTTGACATATTGAAGGCGATTTTGAATTACACATGTTTTCTTCGGCTTTCCATTCGACTAATCCTCCGGTCAGACATCTGTCATCCCTCATTGGGGAATCACGGGAATCCACTCGTTTCTCTGCCAACCGACAACGGTTCTGAAATAAATAAAATAAAATGAAATAAAATAAAATAAAACAAATAAGCGAAAATAAATAATACACTATTTCCCCGGTTGATAAGACGCCATTTTAAACGTGGAAGGTTTTCGAAAAGGAATTGGCCAACCCTCATTAACCCCAGTACGATAAGCCATTCAAACTTCAAATATTTTTTTTATCAGTAACTAATTATAGGTTGCACCTTATCAACTGGGAAGTGCAGTATATAAAATTAGATAAATAAGATCGCCAATGTTAAGGAAATAACATACAAAGGAAGATGGGACTCTATTAGCAACATGCAAACATTGTAACGCCCCCACCCCTGAGTTCAGTAAGTTAATCGGTTGAATTTTGTCCCTGAGAAGTTCAAACGACGAAGCACTTTTTCTACCCACTAAAAGGGTACTCGAACCGCGAATAATTTCAGGTTCCCCTGAGAGCAACAGACCAACAAACTGATAGACTCACACACAGTAGCAACAGACATACGTGCGCGCACATATGCGCATATATATATATGCATATATATATATATATATATATATATATATATATATATATATATATATATATATATGGAAATATTCAGTGAGGGAGAATTTGAATATCTATAGATATCCACAATTAACATCGAAGATGTGATTGTAACAAATCAATTAAAGGATAACAAAAATATTTGAGGTGCCACAACGTCTTCAGAGAATTCAAGACACTGATCGCAGATTGGGATTCTATCCACGACAAGAGATGAATCAACGCTCGTGAGAAGGTGCTGAATTGAACTGTTTGCAAAGGAAGTTCAAGACCGGCCTCTCCATTGGGTGAACTTGAGCAGTAGCTCAGGGTGCAAAAGAGCAAGTGGTGAAATCTAAACTGAAAAACAGTTATGAAAGATGCGACCAGGAGCTCAGCATTCAAGACTCACGCGGGGTACCTTAGAACCCTACGTTGGCCCCGTAAATAAATAGATTTAAGTTGATCACATAACCTTTTAGCAGGTTCATTCTATCGCTTTGAAAAATGGTCTTCTAGCGTTAATGGACGCTGCTGTGAAAAAAAAAGGGTCATTTTTTTTTTTTACATGCAGACAGCACATCTGAGGAAGGCCGTGGATTGGATCCGTCAAAACGTTGTGTGATCAACCCCTATCTATTCATTCATGTATTTCCTTCGCAAATGGTTGAGCCAGTGATAGATATAGAAATAGATGGATAGAATGAGAGATAGATATCAAAAGAACGAGGTCGATCGATTGATAGACATTTATACGAATGCCCAGAGGGATACATGAACACATATATATATACATGAACATATATATATATATATATATATATATATATATATATATATATATATATATATAGAGAGAGAGAGAGAGAGAGAGAGAGAGAGAGAGAGAGAGAGAGAGAGAGATCGTACACAATACACCCCGCTCGCTCCCGTATTTTCCCGTTAATCGTATAAGACTGTCTCCGTTCCACGTACCCGTTTTAGTGACGTCATTCAGGGCACCCCCTCTTCCTCTTTATCGACTCAATAGTTTTTTTTGTGTTGCTTTTTTTTTCATGTCTTTTTTTCATTTACGCTCAGCGCTCAGCCCTCGAGGCTACAATTTTCCCCGTTCCACCCACTCCCCTTCCTTTTTTTTTCCTTTTGTTTCATTCGTTTATCTCCACGTTTTCCGATGTCGTCATTCTCTCTCTCTCTCTCTCTCTCTCTCTCTCTCTCTCTCTCTCTCTCTCTGTATGTGGGTGCGTGTATGTGTGTGACTATATTTAGTTCTACCTCTGTGCATGTTTTATTCTCTCTCTGTATGTGCGTGTCTGTGAGATTATTATTCTGTGGGTTCATTTTGTGTTTGTGTATGTATTTGTTCTGAGTGCATACGTTTGTGAGTGCTTATTCGTTCATCTCAACGTTATTCAATGTCATCATCGTCTATCTTTCTTCTCTTCATGTGTGTGTGTGTGTGCCCCGTGTATGTGTGCCCGTGTGTGTGTCTCTCTCTCTTATCGCCCACCGCAGTTGGAGCGTGTTTTGTCTTTAAGCTGAACCAGACGAACGTAACGATGAAGTGGCGTCATCTACAACTCCTACAGTAACCCCCTCCTCTCTCTATTCTTTCAGCCTACTTCATCTATATAGGGGCGGATCCAGGCTTTTGAGTAGGAACGGAGAGGGAATAGATTTTGAACCAGAATTTGGGCAGGGGTGGGTGGGTTCCAAATGTAAAAAAAAAAAGAAGAAAATATTTTTTCACTAATAAATACGGCGTATTTTTTCCGGGAGAATTTTCAAAGTTATGACAGGATGTAGAGACATTTCATTTTCAAGTATTTATCACTCACAGGTCCTGTAAATGAATCTGTGGTTTGATATCCGGTAAGTCAGCAAAGGCGGATCCAGGATTTTGATCGGGATAGGAGAGTCCACATGGGAGAAAATTGTTTTGTTTTTTTCCAAATAAATACGGGAAAAAGTCAACAAATAGGGGAAAACAAGAAAGTGATAAGTGATCCGGTATCTTTCACTCATATTTTGAGTTGAAGCTTTTTAGTACAAGAATTGGCGGAAAGAATTAGGTATAATAATAATAATATCAATAATGATAATAATAATAATAATCCAAGAAAATAACCAAAAAAATGTATAAATTGAAGATTCATAGAGAATGGAACAGAAGATATATTAATGATATTAGATTAAAAAAAAAACGTTTCAAGGTTAATTACTTGGAATTATTTGGGGGTAGATATTTAAGAAAAAATGTCTTTTGATTAGTTTAGGGGGTGAGTCCAGCCCCCTGAACCCACATCCTGGATCCACACCTGCTTCACTGTCCTCCTTTTAATTTCGCGCCAATTGTCTCTCTTTCCCTATCACACTTACGCGAGGCGCATGCGTGAACGTGTGACGCGCGTTTTCTTTTTCTTTTTTTGTACTAATTTTGCCCTGAGTGGATTCTTACGTTTTCTTTTCTTTTTCTTTTTTTTCTCTCCAAGATTTTCCTTTTCATGTTATTTTATCTCCTCTGCACCACCACAGTCGGGAAAATGCTGGTTGGGTTTGCGAAGGCAAAGAAGAAGAAGGCGAAGAAGAAGAAAGTACCAAAGAATTAACAGAGATAGAGAAAAAGATATAAGAAGAGAGAGGGGTGGAGAAATAAGTAAAATTGAGAGAGTAAGAAAGAACGAATCGGAGAAAGAAATGAATAAAAATGAAGAATGTGATGATGTAAAAGGAGAGCGAGGAAAGAAAAAGCGAATGAAATAAAGCAGAAGAAAAAACGATTTAAGAGAGAAAAAGCAGGAAAAACGAAAGAAAAACAACCGAATGATAGAAAGAGCAAATAAAAGAAAGAAAGAAAAGGTGAGTGGAGAAAGTGATGGATGGGCCATGACAATGAGGATGGGGGGGATAAGGCCAAGGTGGGGAAGAGTAAGTAAAAATGAAGGAATGAAAAAGATTTAAAAAAAAAAAACTCTATCATTCCGACCCTCAATCCGTGTCTTGCTTCACCCTATAAGTTTTCTTTCTGACAAAGCCTTAAAAGAAGTGCGGCGTGACCGGGAGATAAATTGCACGGAAAATGGACTTGGCAAATTACAATCGTTGTTGATGCAGATAAGCGTCGTGACACATAGTTAAAAATAATATACAGACAATAATCATAAAGTTTGTCTGTATGTTCGTTTGTCTGTCTCTTCACGTCTCTCCGTTGTGAATAAATAAGTCTTACTCTCTTCCCCTTTTTAAAAAGCTGATTGAAGAGAAGAAGACTTACGTGACCAGCATCTAAAGTGTGACTTACTACTTTAGCTGACACACAGACACACTTAGCTGTTCTGCGGTTTTACTATATCCCTCTCTTTAAAACTGATTAACGGGAGGGAGAATTATAAGAATTATGCGACACACAGAAAATACAAACATTCTAAAATGAAAGCCTATCCATAGACGAACCCGTTTTGGGGTTCCTTTTTTTTCCTTCACGAGTATAGACCATGATGGTATATTTTACTCATAGCTGGGCAGGGGAATATGGGTTTATGCCTTCCCCTACGGATTAAAGCGCAACGTGAATGCAAACTATTCGAACCGGAGTTTGAACTCGGCCTTCCCAGTCCATTCTCAGAGCCGCTTATCGGTCGGCTGGCCCGCACCTTTCGGGTGGGTGTCTTCAATTGGCATCCATTATTATCAAGGGAAAAAATCGCAGTAATCACTGGAGGAGATTAATTTGACCGACTACCCGGTCCAATCCACCCGTACCCGACCTTACATCTTAATCACCCAGCCAGCCTACAGTCCTCCCCTGCGACCTAGTAAGCCGTACAAAATAATACACGCTAAGCTGTTTAGTCAAGACACGTGACTGACTATTTTGAGTTCGGTTTCGCCGAAAAAAAAAAAAAGAAGTTTTTTTTTGTTGTTCGACCGCTGTGACGTGTTTTGTAGGGGTGCCAAATCAGCCATTCTTCGGCTAGATCTAGCCGGTTTCCCACTTATTTAGTCGAGAAAAATATGCGATAACGGATAGCCCAAGACCAGACTATCTTTCAAAAAATGATCAGCCGATTGAATTTCATAGGTAACTCACAAGTTATATAATTAATACAGTTAGCTGAAAGTGGAACAAATTTAGCTAATTTTTATGATCTTAAGTTTCAGCCGCCAAAAATCAAAGTAAGGGGCACGCACACTACAGCCATTTGCTTCTCGTATATATGTTACTCTAACTGAGAAAAGAAAAAGTAAGATTTCACGAAGAAACGAAGGTCAAGATCGGTCAAAGCGAATCAAATTACAGGAAAAAAAAAAAGATTTCCACAAAAAAAGATCGATCGACCGAATTTCGACCGAAACTTTTTCTTTTTAGCCATAAAGTTAGCTTCTTCGAAGCAGTTGTAGCTGAAAAAATCCAATTTGAGTTGGCAATTTAGTTTAGCTGAGAAAAGGTTCTTTTATGTTCGGTCACAGTGACGTATTGTGCCATCAACTTGAAAGGCCTTTGACATTTTTTTTTCTCTAGCTGCACCGTAATCTTTTTATACCAGGGTAAGTTTCCTTTCATCCACCACACTCGCCAGGCAGACAATGACAAATACATTGTTTGTTGCACACAGGACCGGCTTAATGTACCAGCAACACAGACAGTCGCCCAGGGCGTCAAGTGCTTGGGAGTACCTGTCATGTGTTTTGAGACTTTCCAAATACAAACGGGTAAGTGTAAATAGGTTGAACACGATAATAATAGTCAGAACAAGAAAATTCACTGATTTGAGTCAGATTTTCCAGGAATATCTGACAGTTGAACACTTTTTTTTGTTGAAACTACGAGAAACAGTTAGCACAGGAAATTCTCATGATTAACGGCAAGCTCATTTAATCAATGAATTGTAACCTAATTAATCGATATTTAATATCAATCAGTGTAACACAGGACCTACATGTATACATGTATATATATAATTTCCTCGCAGCGAAACATGAAAAATTAAATACGATAATACTATATTCTAAATGCTGCTGTTTTTGCGAGTAACGCTTTTCTTCGAGCACACAGATACTACACTCTATTCCGTAGTAGAGTCCCGGAGAGCGATACTTAGACCCTCGACGCAACACGAAGAAGGTAGAGCGAGAAGAAATCGAGGGAAAATATCGGTGTTGAAATACGTGACGCCAAGGTTAAATGAATGGAGGGAAAAAGAATGAGAAATCAAGAAGAAAGAGGAACAGAAAGAACGAGGGGCGATTTGAAATATAATGGAGAAGAAGAAAGAGAAGAAAAAAAATAGAAGAAGAAGAAGAAGAAGAAGAAGAAGAAGAAGAAGAAGAAGAAGAAGAAGAAGAAGAAGAAGAAGAAGGCAGAGACTGACTGACGGTGAATAGATTGAGGTTCATGGGGGAGACGGGGGGAGGTACTGGAAACCGCCAAGAAGGGAAAGATGGTTCCGTTGCCAAGAGGATCGATGATCCTTATATGCGACAATGAAGACGGAGGCAGCGGGGGGATAGGGGAGCGACAGGGGAGGGCGGGGATCGGCAGCAGAAATCGTATTATCACTAGATTTCGATTCTCCCCCCCACCATCCCCGTCCTTTCTGCCGTAATAAGCGAGGAGGGATTCGGGTGGGGAGCCCAAAAGAAGAAACGCAAAGAGGAAGCTGATATTGGTGGGGATATGGGCGTGGTCAGGGTTTCGGGATAATAACTCTGAAATTTTAGAAGATCGTGTGGTGGCGCTGTCGGAGAGAGAGAGAGAGAGAGAGAGAGAGAGAGAGAGAGAGACGACATATATTTCCATCAAGCGTCCTACAGCTTAGAGTATATACTTGTATATGTATATTCTCCATTTTTTTCTTGGATTTTCTTTTTCATTCAGGGGTTGGGATGGGGTGGTGTTCTTGATAATTCTTTTCCCTCGTGTTCAAATCCTACATCAGGATCCCAGGTTAATTTCGAAACATTTACAGCATCTGACGGCATATAGCACGCACGATTTACAATGGTATCCGGAAGACTAGCGCCCTCTGCCAACTTAACCAATCCCGGAATCGTTCTTTTATGAATACCCAAATTCGCCTGGAAGGTGGCGTCAAGTCATAATAAGTCGAGAAAATACTATGACGACCGAATAATGATGCAATAAATCTATATGAATTGGAGATTTTGTCAAAAGAGTGCAGGGAAACAATTGCATTAACCTAATTTTTCAAAGGGTGTTCATCCGTTTTCCAGACTTCAGTTGACCCCCTAGACATAATACCAGCGCATGTATTGTATTTTTTGTGCGCCTTACATGCCTGAAAATACGGTATATTGCTTCGAGGCCACATTTGCACATTCGGGGACACTCCGACCTCAAAAGCATTATCAAATTTTGATTTAAAAAATTTTTCAAAGACTGGAAAAAATAATGAGAGAGACTACCGAACAATTTGCTCAAGATAGTTATTTCCCCTGACAAAAACTACAGGGAATTAGGTGGTGTATTATACGACCAAATTTTCTTACATTCTTTCAGGATTCAACACGCTAGAGAATTTTGAAATATCTTTTCAGTGGGCAGAAAAGTGGGTCTTTTATAACGGAATCGCCTCGTGTATCTATTACACAATACAAAAGGAAAATATTTCTATGAAATCATTTTCAAGTTCGTTGAAAGAAAACATCATCAAAGCTGGAGAACTGCACCTGAAGATTAATGACATAAGCGTCGGACAGGTGAGTTCTTCTCGGGTAACGAGAGACAGAGACTGTGAGAGAGAAAACGACAGACAGAAATAGAAATGGATATATGGTTGGTTGTTCGGATATGGCTATCTGACAATAAAACCATTGAGATGAAGCACCAATTTTGCCTAATCTTCTCACTTCCACATTGTCAAATCACTACCACCATAGATAGATAAATGTGCATAATTCAAGAGAGTGACAGATATGAAGGACGCGACGAGAGAGAGAGAGAGAGGAGGGTAGAAAAAAAGAGTGTGTAAAATGAAGGACAGGCTGCCTAAGAGGCGGGGTGGAGCAGAAGGGGGTGGGGTGATCGATCGATAGCGTTCACTATTTAATGCTAGCCATGTTGACAGCCGGAACAGACAGCCACGGTACGGATCGATCAATCAATCACTTCCCCCCTCCCCCACGCCCGGCACCCACCGCTGCTTTGAACCACCACCCAACTCCCTTTCCTCCTAGCCAGCCACACCCGCCCAACTACGACCCTCGTTTATTCGGCAGATTTTTTTCTTCGCTTTTTTTTTCCTTTTATCGATTAGATATCTATCATCGAACGATGTGGAAAATCATGTGACATGACTGTAGTGGTGAAAAACGTCACATCAAGGCGCCGAACAGACAATTAGAAGAAGAAGAAACGGCGGCAATAGATAGATAGATAATACAACTGACTATGCTTAGCATGGCACAAGGCCAAGTTTTACTCTATTAAAACAGCGGTCTCGAAACTTGGGGCTGGAGACCTCAGGTGATCCGTAAAATAGTGTTTATGTGTCCGCAGCAGCGTCTCCTCTTAAACTATCGACTCTTGCGACAGTAAAATAACATCCGTCGTACAATTATCGAAAAACATGATTATTGTACATAGACCTCTATCAGGAGTTGGGAATTCGAAAAAAAAAATGCTCTAATTAGAGTGAAATGATTTTTAAAGGTCAAAAATTGTTCATTGTAGTCTCTTTGGATACAGTATAAACAAAAAAAACTAAATGCAAAAATAAGGTTCTGCTGCTAGAATACTTTGGATATGGAAGGGGTCCTTGACATTTCAACGTTTCGAAATCACTGTATTAGAAGATTGGATTGTTTTCCACGTGGGGTGTGCAACACAAATTGACGTTCGAAATTCTCGCCCCATGGCCTTGGCTGAGGGAAGAGAACGGGGGGCTATTTGAAGAATCATTTGCTCTACGTAGTCTTGGCCAAATGATTGAAATATATATATATATATATATATATATATATATATATATATATATATATATATATATATATATTGTTTAAGGGGTTGATTTATCTACGGCGACGGTGCTCAATATTTCGCAATAGAGCTTAGATGTTTACGATTTTGTATTAACAGATCAGTTCCACGTAGCCATGGCGATAGATGGACAAAGGACATATGCCCTGTAAATATATACAGTGTATACTTGAGAACATAAATTTTGTAGTCTACAAGTTATAGAGGTTGCAATGGGGATCGATCTCAATGTCAATTCTTTTAAAATAAGTCCACACCAGCCACGGCAAGTGCTCTTAAGCATTACGATACTGCACGTGTTAAAAAGGTTTTATCAATAAATATTTATCTATACATAAAGGAGTGCATAGAATGATATCGTGTACCTTGACCACTGTTAATTGTCACACTTTTCACTTTTTGTTAATCTACCGTCACTCTAAGGTAGAGAGTATTTATTTTAATC
Source organism: Thysanoteuthis rhombus (assembly GCA_963457665.1). Taxonomy (NCBI): domain Eukaryota; kingdom Metazoa; phylum Mollusca; class Cephalopoda; order Oegopsida; family Thysanoteuthidae; genus Thysanoteuthis; species Thysanoteuthis major. The sequence continues at coordinate 3,075,755 of OY735206.1, read as the reverse complement.
ACTCTTTCATTTTGCTTAATAAATAATTCATGTAGATTACCGTGTATTGGTCGATATTGTGTACAAGTCGACTCTTCGTACTCAAAGTAATCAATTTAAAGAATGCATTTCAAAGCCGAGGGTTGCCTCTAATCCTGCCCATCAAGCATGCATTCCAACCTTAAAAAATTATCAATCATTTTTAAAGTCAAGCCCCCAATTTCTACCCTTTAGTCTTCACAACTCTCTACACAAGAATATAGGGTATATAATTTTAACAAAAAAAAAAGCCTCTGAAAACTATCTTTCTTTCTTAGCTAAAAAAAATCCCCTGCAACCCCTTCCTTCCTCCCACAATGAAGCAACCACCGCTATAACTACTTTTGCACAACATCCGCCCAGACCTCGAACAAAAACGACCGAACGGGCCCTGCAACTTTTTCCGCTACCTTTCACAACCCACCATGGGCGCCGCCGATAACGACGGCGACGACACAACTTTCGCCTTCACCGCCACGAAAACAGTCCAGCTTCGCCAACTCTCCTCTCCTCCACCGCCGCGTCCGCCCGACCGCCCGCCCGCCCGGCCCATCCTCTATCCCGAACCAACCAGTCCCGTTCACCCGCCGCCGCTGGCTCCCGACCAGCCATTGCGCACCCATACCATCCCCCATGCTCTCCTCAACCGTTCAGACTCTCTGCCCTCCTTACTCTCCTCACCTCTCCTCCTTACTCTTCTCTTCTTTTTTTTTTCTCTCTCCGCCGAACCAACAAACGAACGAAGCTGCTAACGACAGAAATAAGCGGCGACGACGATGACGACCATTGAAGTAGTACAGGCCGACACCAAGCAAAACGCTTCAGTGCCTGCCAAAGCCTGTACACCCCTAACCGACATTACTAATGGTATCGCCCACAATAGGTAAAACGCCTCTTTCGGCTCGCCCGCCCGCCATTCCCCCTTATCCCGAAACCGCCGACCCGATCTCCCACCCTTGACAGTCGTCATCACGGCGGTGGATGAAGTATTGACGCCGGTAAGAATAGAAGAAAGGCGAGACCGACTTTCAGGCCCGGGGCGGAGGTGGGGGGGGGGAGAAGGAGGAAACACCCGATTGCAAATATATTGGCACACACATACACACACTAAATTGTATACTCCGTGTGACACGTATTTATGGTGATACATACGCCCTAAAACAGAGTACATCAATTTCTACGCGGATTAAATGGTAGCGTATTTCCAACCAGCGTAATTGGGTTGGTGTTCAAGCCTGGCTGAAAATCAGGATCCCAAATGCTCATTTAGAAGGTCCTTCCAATTTTGAAGATTGGCGTAACATAATATTCCTTTAAGAAATATGTTACACGCACTTGTCATGTATATACAAGAGCGGAGCTTTTATGTACGTACGTGGATTTGTGTGTATAAATACATACACACAGATTGATATGAAGAAAAAACTGAGAGATGGATTAATAATTACGAAAAACAGAGATTTTATTGAATAAATATCTGTTTTTCAGTATAATCGCCTTCCTTGTCAATGCACTTAATCGAAAAGTGAATGATAATCACATAGATCGAACATTATCCTTTGAAATGGTTCGGATCATAATTCGGCAAATAACCACGTGTCAGGCTATAGACTCATCCCGTATATATGGATGTGTATGTATGTGTGTACATTCATTAAGTAAATAAATGTTTAATGTGCCTATTTGCAGGTAGCTATGTGTAAATAGGTAACGAAGGAAAAAAAATTAACTTTCGTGGGAAAGAAAACAGTCTATTGATAGCCTATTTTCTGACGGCTATGAACTCTTGTTTTTGTTCAACCACTTACTTAGGCTCAGTCGTCAGTCTTAGTCACTTCAGCGACGATTAGGCGCCAACTTCTTGGATCAACTCCTACAGGACCGGCCTTCTCAATTAGGCGAACTAGGGCGCTAAGATCATAGGGGTGCATTCAAAACGGATATTAAGTCGCTAGAATACAACCAGGGCAGCAAATTTCTCGCCTAGGGTGCATACAGCCCTTCCCGTAAGTATGAGATGTATTCGCCAGACCATGGGGGCAGAATAGTCGTTCAAGATAGGGGCCTGCACACGTACGCAAAAGCAAGGTAAAAAAAAGTTCCAGTGTCATGAAGGCGTCAGATATGTCCTTCCGATCTCAACTGAGTGCAGTTTGGGGATGCACAGCAATAGGATCGGAACCCCAGAACAAGGCATTTCATAAATCATACCCGCTGCTTTGCTAACAGTATAACTTGGAAAGGGATCTAAAGCATCTGGAAAATATTGAAAATATCGAACCACAGAATATCATAATATATAGATCTATGACTCTAATACCATACATGATTTGATAAGCTAGCCAAACTTGACAGGCCCGTACCTTAACTTCCCTGTCCAAAAAGTACTAATGAGCAATTTATATTTGAACTGGGTCGGTGTAAGAGTTTTATGTGGCCCAGGTAATATTCTAACGACTACCTTTTCCTCTGTTGGGATTGTGCCCTGGGACTTCTGCGCTATAGACTCAACCAACGTCGGGCTGGTCCCATCCGTGAGCGTATAGATAAGGTCAATTTTCTTCATACAGACCATTTCAATTTTGCCTCCAATAAAACCGTAAAGCATGCAATTTTTGTTCGCTTTTACGAACTTCTTCAGTTCGACGCTAAATCTGCAATTTCCGGGCCATCGAGGTTGGAAGTGTAAACCCATGGCAATCAACCACAGCTTGGTACCCGGGGACCCGTACTCGAAACAGTACCTCCTCATTCCATTAAAAAAGTCAAACGTAGGATTAATATCGCAATAGTCAGAAAAACTACGCAATTTCTGGACGAGCCATAACTCGAACCCGAGTTGGGTGTAACTAACCCACCCTAGAAGGATCATATGTCGTATTTGTTTTCCTGGGGTGACAAATCTTATTATTTTAATCGCTATGAAGCCTATATCATTGTTTTCACCGATATACGATGCTCAAGCAGCTGTTGAATGTTTGTACTGTGGTTAGGACAGACCTCTTTGCATCATGATTGCAAGTTTAGATATATAGTAAGGTCTTTGGCTATCATCATCATCAATCAGCCATTTGAAGTGGAGTCCGTAGTTAGACATAGGACCTTCACCGAGATCTGCCAACCTTTAAGCTCCCCGACATTGCAGAGTCATTACATTCAGCATTAGTCTAAATCATCCGGTCACCTTACTTTTTGCCGGTCACAATTTGGTTTATGATCTTGGGTGACCCTATGATTTCCTGATTAAAGACTCTGAACATACAACGATAGTTTCGTTAGATTTAAATCTGGGCACGCTCAAAGAACAGCTAAGAATAATGTTTAATTTCAGACTAGACGGATATTTACGACAGGCCACCATTAGAATATCGGACAAGAACAAATGAACGAATTACTGACAACGTCCTTTCTTGAGTTTATATGGAGGCTCTGACCACAAGTTATCATCATATATTTTCAATCTAAACAGCCATGGATCTTGGGAAAATAAACCGTTTCGATGTTTTCGCAATTAATATTATAATCGACACGAAGCCCATCTCATTGTTTGTTGCAATACACGATGCACCACCAGCTGTTGGGTGCTGGGACTGTTGCCAGGGCAAAGCCCGTGTATCAAGCTGAAATAACGCACGTGTATGGTGGTCTGTTAGCCTAATTAGCCGTTCGATTATCCTGGAAAATGACCAATATATGCATCATCTCTCTCTCTGCTTATGCCCTCATCAAAGGTGCCATGGGAAATTGGTAGCAAGATCCAATTCTGGCTTACCAGATCCGTCAAAGTCTCATTTTGATTACGGCACCTGGCATTCCTCAGTAGTCACCTGTCTGGGTATTGACAAAGATTGTCATTGTCTAACTTCTGCAATCTTACGAAAAACCCATGTATCCTATGTGATTTGACCGTATACCCTCAGCATTGGGGAGAGGCTCCCCAATCCTTGGGCCGAGAGCTCAGCTGAGAGGCATTGAGCAGTAGAAATTAAAGTCATTTGTGTGACTCGGTCGTAGATTAAGCCACGACCTACCCTATCTTCAACATCTATCGGGTAAAAATATTTCTTTCACAAATAGTATCATTCATTTTCTTACTATAAATCAAATTGGAATTTGAAAAATCATTTTAATAACAATTTCCGACTTCAAGACGCAGCTGAAAAAAATCTAGATTTCGACGAAAAAGATCCTAATTGTCAACACGAAGCAAGAAGCATTTATATTGGCGAAGGGACTTGAATCAGATTTCAGGATGTCAGTTAGTGTGCATCTAGGAACAAAAAATTCGATCATTAGGAAAATATCGATGACGATCTTATTGAAAAATGACAGTGTCAGAGAATAATAAATTGCATTCATCTGTCATTGGAACGATTGATATCGATACAGTAACAGACAACGAGTACTGATCAATGATAATTGATTCAGTGATCGATGAGTCAATATCTATTTATGAAACCCCAAAAAGAACCGCAACTATCATATATATGTATATATATATATATATATATGATTGAGCTGAACAGTCGCCGATAATGCTAAGGCACAAATAGCAACCTTGGCTCCAAATTCTCAATTTGTACATTCATTCTCTATGTCTGCCCAATTCATTTCTTCCAATGCGGACATTTATATTATTAAGAAATGGGTATATAATCCAAGAGAAATAGTTGCAGATAGCGTTACCTAATTTTGAAACTCTAGTTGAAATGATCTCCCGTCATTACACGATGAAATTATCATTCAACCTAAAGCAACGCTATGTTGAGGCGGCTGGCCTACCGGTCGCAGGTTCGATTCCTGCAACATTCCCATTTTCTTCAATTGTTGATTCAGTTCATCAAATCTACATCAAGGGACCATTCCATCGTGTAATAACGAAGATCATTTCAAATAGAGTTTCGAAATTTTATAACGCAAATCAAAACGATTTCTATCGGATTATATATCCATTTCTTAATAATAATAATAATAATAATAATAATAAAAATAATATATATATATATATATATATATATATATATATATATATATATATATATATATATATATATATATATATATAAGTGTGTGTGCCAGAGTCAGGGTGTTTTGAATGTATTTTGCAATAAAAACCCCTCCCATCTAAAGTTTCTTTGATTACCACACACCACGCCGTATCAACGTGCCAATAGCCAAATACAACATGGCTAAAATAATTGTGGAATTGTTGACGTCATTCAATATGGTTAGTGGTTTTGCCGAAAGCGCTTGGGATAATAACACCTTTGGACATTTATTTTATTCTATGAATACAAGCATATGTTCTCTTGAGCTAAAACAGAAATAATAAAAATTATACGATTTTCATCTATTTCTATATAATACTTAAAATCTGATTCGCTAAACGAAACTCAGTGTACAAGCTCAGTGTACCCAAGGGAAGCTTTCAAATAAAAACAGTTTGATTTTGGTCGAAAAAAAATAATCCTGGAGTTGATGATCGTAGTGATCATCCAAATACGCTATGATTCAATGAATATATAATAATGATGGTTAAACGTAGAGGAAGGAGATTATGTTGAAAATTTGATAATTATCAAACAATAAGCTTACTTTTTTTTTCTAACGCACTACGGCTTTAAAAAATCCAATCTCCAAGAAAAAATCATTAATATTTAACACAATTAAAATGTTTTTTTTTCTCCAAGAGACCTTGCTATTCACGCGAAGTGAAGCTAGGTAAAAAAAGAACACTGACGAAGGGAAACGATAGATACCGAGACTTGGCAGCTATAAACTGGCCGAAATGTGAAAGGGCGTTGGCAGAACGAGGGAGCCATAGAGACGAGATCGAACACCGACAAATCACCCCGACCCCGTCACGATCTCCCACACACCCACCCCGAGGTGGAGTAATGTTGAGGCAGAGTGACGCCTTGCACACACGCACACAAGGAACAGCACCCACGCACTGACTGATGAAAGATGTTCTCTAAAAGGCACCCGTGACTATTAGAAACATAACGAATTACCTAATCTATCTTCCTCACTCGTTAGCTCGGTGCTTCCTCTGGTGTTTTGCTACGAATTAGTCGCCCTGTCTACCTCCGTCGACGAAGTTGGGAGAGCTATATGTATTACATTTGTGTCTGTCTGTCAGTCTACACGATATCAACAAAAGTTCGTATCGAATTCTGTGAAAGGGTGGGCTTCGGGTTAAGGAAGAAATGATTAAATTTTTATGTCGAATTCAGAAAACTTTCACAGTCAACCAATCTGCATCGTAGCTATCTGTCCACACGATATCTCCCGAAGTTCTTGATGAATTTCAGTGAGATTCTCCGGAAGTATACATCATGAGGTAAAAGTCAGTGGATTAAATTAAAGAGCGGGTGCAGGATAATTTTCGATTGATATATCGTTTCAATTTCCTTTTCATACATTCAGGTATTCGTTGTCTCTCAACACGTAGGAGTCTGCAATGAATTTCGGCGATACTTTGTGGAAGGGTGAGCCAGAAAGTCTAGAATGCACCGTTTGTGGAAAGATTTACATTCTAATATTAGATTTTACTTGAACATAAATTTTCAATTTTCACATAGAGTACTATTATGGATAGACTAAAATTTACCAAGCTTTTGGGAGACGGGCTCTGTTTGGGGCTCGGGAGGTCGACGTTTTAATACGGCCCCCACTACTTTGGCTACGCCTATGTTTGCTGAGACTACAGATAAGTGGTGACGAGGGGAAAAGGTGACTTATCCCCCCACCCTTAGCTTCCCTTAAAAAAGAACACGCATGCGTACGCACATGGTGCAAATCGATAAACAAATCAATAGTTTTTTTTAAGTTCATTTTCATTTATTTTTCTCTTGTAGTCAAGATAGACGGTGAAATTGCCTTTCGATCTCTCCCCACCCCAAATCTATTTTTTAAATCAAGCAAAAAAAAAAAGGAAGTGGAACGAATATAACATTCAGTTAATCCTCCGCCAAGTCGAATTCAGAGTCTCAAGCGACCAGAGCAGAACTGCTCTCAAACGATAATATTAAGGGACGGTTATTGTAATCAAAATCAGATCATGTGCTGTTTACATTTTTCAAGCTACTGAGAGGTATCTCATATAAAACCTACCAAACACGCCACACGTATATGCTTATAAAGATCATAAGATGAGATGAAAACAGGAATCAACTGCCCGTCGATCGCAATGGCGTGAAACTGGTCAGTAGCAACAAAATCGTAAATATCTATGTATCTGTGTGTGTGTGCGTATGTTTTACTGTGTATTACATACGCATAGAGAACGATGAATGAACCGATAAATGTTTGACAAGGTCTTACCAACATTGGGTGTAAGTTACGGATTGTTTGAAATTCCGTTTCTCTCTAATGTAAATGAGGACAGTTATTAGGCTTTGTCATATATTTTGGCAAAGAGATGGATTTACGCAATTTATTCACACACACACACACACACACAAGTATTGAGGAATGACGACATATTGTGCTCCTCCTGTCATAAATCGTTCTGTCGGTTTTCTGAGTCCCCTGCTGAGTTCGGCACTTAAGAAGTTTTTGTCGCCAATGTTTTCAGCATTTGGCGCCGCCACACTGCCGAACCCTACAAGCACTTCACACTGATCATGACATGGGGAGGGGGGAGGACCCCCGTATCCCCTCCCTCCCTTTGACACACACACATACATATAGACTAGTGATTATGATTTGGAAACATACACAAACACACATGCATATATGTATGTATATATATATATATATATATATATATATATATATATATATATATATATATATATATATATATATATATATGTATAAATACTCTTATATGATTATGAATATATTTCGAGAGTAACTTTGCATATATATTTACACTGATGGATACGTTTGATAATATACATCAGAGAGTGTTTCCAACATGTATTCATTATCATGTGTGTCTATCGCACGTCCTTTCAGAATATTCAACATCTTATATCTATCTGTGCGCATGTACATATTTGCATAATATATATAAATATATATATATATATATATATATATATATATATATATATATATATATAGAGAGAGAGAGAGAGAGAGAGAGAGAGAGAGAGAGAGGTGTTTTCAAAATACATTCATTATCACGTGTATCTATGTATACTTGTATGTATGTATCGAAATGTGAACAGATATATATATATATATACATATATATATATACATATATATATATATATATATACATACATATATATATATATATGTATATATAAACACGTACACATACATATATGTGAGTATATAACAAACTTATACGTGTATACATCATCCCCAGTGCGCCCGTCCCCTACCTTTCACCATATCCGCTGGCAACCGACACGTACTTACTAGTCGTACTATCAACATTCACACACCCACACAATCACGAACGTCGACCGAAATCACGTCTGCTTACGTACGTACCTAGTTTACTGACTTACTAAGCTACCTACCCTATCCCCCCCCGCCCACGCCACGTCATCCACACCCTCTAACCCTTTGCCAATAAAACCACTAAAAAGAAAGAAAAAGCACCAACCATACATTAATAACCAACTCACGCACACCATCACACATCTATCTATCTATTTATCTCTCTCTCTCTCTCTCTCTCTCTCTCTCTATATATATATATATATATATATATATATATATATAGTATGTCAAATTTACGGTAAATCTAGAGTCACGAACCGTTTTAGATATGCACGAAAAGCACTTTGGGGCGTTGCCCCATCCCCTTTAGCTATAGACCTGTACACCGAAGAGTACTTGTCAGTACTTCTAAATTCCAAGATACCGACGGAAAAATTTGAAAACAATCATAAAGTCTACCTGATCTATTAACAAGGTAAAAAGATGATGTCGCTCACATCATTCATATTGTCCATACTAGAAAAATACGATTGAATAGTGTCTAAAAATGAAATAAAAAATAAGCCCGTAACCCAGACCATGGAGGTGCTGGTCCTTTTCTTGTGTGAAGATCTAGAAAGAGTAGTATTACAATTATTTTTTTCTCAATTTATACAGAAGATTGAGTCAGAAACACCTTGGAGCACCAAGATTCTCCCTATATATATATATATATATAAATATATATATATATAAAAATATATATATATATATAAATATATATATATATATATATATATATATATATATATATATATATATATATATATATATATATATATATATATATATATATATAAATGAAATGTGACATCATTCATTTTAAGAATATCCACCAATTCATCAAAAAGATCACAATTTTGGACAACTGAAAACATTCAGATTCAATTGGCAAACATCTAAATCGGCAACACTGAGCAAGGAACATAACTCACATTTCGATGCGACAGTCAGAGTTAAAATTTGCCAGAAAGAAGGATATCATCACCCATTAACAACTTTGCGTAAGCGCTTAGACGAAATAATTCTGACCATGAACTGGTTTTCAACTAGATCGGCGATAGCAAGATCGTGAAGCGCCAATCATAGCCGAATATAAGCATTCGAAAGTCTCACCTTTTCTTCTTCCACAAACAAAGAATATATACATGTATATGAGTGCACAAAGTTTATATCCCTCTGTAAACTTGGATATTTGCGTCCCTGCCTAATATATATATATATATATATATGTATATATATATATATATATATATATATATATATATATATATATATATATATATACATATATATATATATATAGAGAGAGAGAGAAGGGGTATATAAGAGAGGAAGAAAGAGAGGGGATATATAAATTTATTTAGTCACACGTGCGATATAAGCGGCAACTGTTCAACGGAACGTTTTATGGTGTTCAGAGGAAATGAACGAAAAGCTCTTCTTCCTTTTCACTCCTAGTTTTTTTTTCGGTTTTCACACTTACGTATGGACCACGAACGTAGTAGAGAAAATATTTTATATATATATATATATATATATTTATATACATATATATACATATATATATATATGAGAGTGACTGCGTGGTTAGGTGTGTTTATCATTGAAGAGGGTGAGAAGATTAGAAGGGAAAGGAAGGGGGTGGAAGGCGAGTAATCTACTTCCGTAGATTGTGGAGAGACGGCGGTGGTGGTGGCGGCGGCGGCGGCGTGAGTTCGTCGAGTGAAGCAGGAGGTCAGGGTTTGGGAAGACGTGGGGGCGGGCAACCAGTTGTAGTCGCCGTGATCGTTCGTGGTGGTGGTGGTGGTGGTGGTATAAGCAGCAGCAGCAGCAGCCGTCGTGCTAAAAAGTCGGTCGGCTTACGGGCGGCGAAATACCGCGCACACACAGACACAAGACACACATAGACACAATCCCCGCCGAACAGCATGTGCGTGCGTACGGAAAGTAAACTGTGTGCGATTTTTCTTTTTTTTTTTTTTTTTAGGTATGAACAGAGATAGATATGAATAGACTGAGATAGATAGATAGATAATGAAGAGACTGAGATAGATAGATAGCAACAGATTTGAATAGAATATGAACAGACTGGGATAGATAGATAGATTAATAGATAGATATATTGATAGATAGATAGATAATGAACAGAGATAGATGGATAGATAGATAGATAGATAGATAGATGGATGGATAGATAGATAATGAACAGACTGAGATAGATAGATAGATAGATAGATAGATGGATGGATAGATAGAGATATGATCGTGAATACGAAACTATGTACAAATGTTAATGCTAAAATTGTTTATCGAATGTAAATCTCGAATAACAATTCAGACTTTTAATAAAACGAGCTGAGTCCGACACAGCGTCACAAGTTCATCTAAACCAAGGAATTCTGTAGAGCACCTCAGTACCAACAAATCAAACCCAGGCATGTGTCTCAGAAATTGTTCCTAGGACGATAGTCACATTATTTCTCTCATTTTGTTTGATCTTCTTCCCAATAATTAATCGTGATCACATATCAATGTTATAATTAAAAAAAAAAAACGTAACAACAGTTTATTTTTCATTTTTTTACCTAACCTAGGTATCATAATTTTTTTGTTGTTGCATTGCTACGCAACTGTTGAGTGTACATGGGCGTGGTGGTGTGTTTGTGGTACCCTCTCCGCCCTTCCTCGCTTCGATTATTCACCTAACAAATATTTCACCCACAGCTGAGTTGAGAAGAGATAAAGTCCATGCCTTCTTAATTAATCATATCTTGATACCCTGCAAGGATGTTTTCCGGCATCACTTTCACCTCGTTCGTCAGTGTAAACATACACAGAGTTACAGAGATTATGCTTCATTATGTGTTAACCCTATTTCTGTGTGTGCGTGTATCAAGTAAAGATCATGTCTGCAAAGATGTGGGGGGGGGGAATCATTTCTATTTTGTGTGTGTAACATTGCACAAATTTACCAAGATTATGTTATATCAACTATTCACTGTGTATGCATTTATTCCCAAAAGTTTGTGTTAGCGAGGATGTTTTTCGGCATTACTTTTATCGTATATTTGTTTGTGATGTACCTACCTATCCCCACTTCTGATATTTACCTAACGAATGGCGTTCGGCCTCTTGGTTTTTCACCTATTTACTCTGGACGCCACAATAGAGTCACTGTTTAGTCATTGGACAAAATGCGATATTTGCCACACAATCAAACCAAAAGAAAAGAAAAAAAACCGACACAAAACACCGTCGAAGTTTCCCCATCACTTATTCTACCTACTCTTTCGACAGTTATGGCAATTCGTCCTGATGACGGTAACTTTTGTTTATATTTGATTCTTACAAAAGCGATAGGAGTGGGAGAAAAAACAACCGACCCGGCCAAGCATTTGTGATAAAAAGCCGGTTTAGACAGCATATCGGGATTATTGACACCCAGTCGCCGATTTAATTATTACTTACTATTAGCACTGCGCACGCGCACTTGTGTGCGTATGTGTGTATCTGTGTCCGTAAAAACATAATCTGATCATATATCTATGTTACACGTGTGTACGAATGGACTTGTATGGGTTTGAATAAAAGATCTGAGCATACATATATATCTATATTACGTGAGTATGTGTATGAAAGGATTCATGAGGATGTAGTTTGCGTGTGTGTCTCTAGATGTGTGTGTGAGTAAAAGATATAAACCTGAACATATATATCTACATTGCCTCTTATGTACAAGAGTGTGCATATGTCAAAAATATATATGACCTGAACGTATAATGTTACGTGTGTATCATTTAAGGACCTAATCTAAACGTCAATATATATATATATATATATATATATGTGTGTGTGTGTGTGTGTGTGTGTGTGTGTGTGTGTGAGTTGAAAGTATATCTTTGTTATGTACTTATCTCTCTCTGTTCAGAGAGAGTTCGTTTTTGTGTGTGTATCGTCGTAGCCAACCTCTATCCCACCCCAGTCAGTCTCGTATGATCTGGTCACTGGATTAAAAAGAGTAACGTGACACGAATGACAGAAATTCGATGTACGAATATTCTATTACAAAAAATCGATTGATTACTCAACTTGCACATTGACACACAGAATCCATTTCGGATATATATATATATATATATATATATATATATATATATATATATATATATATATATATATATATATATATATGAAAGACAAAGTGGAAACCAAGTTTGTTTCTTCTTTCCAGTTTTTATTCCAATTTTTGTGACATGTTTCGCTTTACGGAGAATGTTCGACGAACCAGATCCCGAAGATTATAGAAACTTATCAATAAAAGAAACAAAAAAAAAAAACAACTTAGGTTTCCACAAGGTGTCTATAAAATATCGGATAAATCCTATCGAATAGCACACCTATTATAAGTGTGTGTGTGATAGTGCAAAAGTATTTTCACAACGAATATAAACAGACATTGTCTTATTCATGACAATCAGAAGAACTTTGTTTAAGACAATGATCTACAAGTTTACTTCAAGATAGGAATTGGGGGAGGAATGTAAGATAGTGACAACCATACAAACGTTTACTAAGATAATGTTACTCCAAGTATCCACCCCTTCAGTGTGTTAGTGTGTGTGTGTGTGTTTCTACTAAAGTTCATGTCTGCTTTCTATCTTTCTTCTCACAATTCTATAAAATCAATAGGCGTAGTCCAAATCGAGTTTCAAGCGAACCTTTGTTTTCTTTTGGTCGAAGGGTGGGGTCATATAATTCCTAATTAAAACAAATATAGAGTAGCGCCCTTCTCAGGAAGTGGCGAGAAATAACACCCAGTAAACTATAAGTCAATACATATCGTCAAAACACGGCGAGATATTTTGTATCAAGTGGGGCACACACCCGAAAAACCTTTACCTTACCTCACAAAGAAAATAAATAGTTCAAGAAGAAATTAGCTATCGCCTTAGAAGGCACGTTCACCGGTAATCGAATTAAAATGTGCTTCCTGTATTCAGGACCCAACCTAGGGTTCCTGGTGCCCCGGGCAAACTGAACCTTAGCGACCTTTGAAGCCTGATCGAGCTTGTTGTCGGTCATGGGAACTTCCTTTGCCAATTGTGTCTCACTCTAAGTTTTCCACCACAGCAGAAAGTATTAAACTGTCAGATAGTCCAGAAAAATTGTCATCATATCTGGGGATTTTCTTATTTTGACCAAGCCTAACAGAACCTGTCGTTGGTCATGAGAATTTCCTTTGCTAATTGTTTCTCTTGATTTCACCAAAAGAGAAAGGATTCAACTGTCATATATTCCAGAACAATCTGGCTTCACACCAGATAATTTTTTCATTTTGACTGTTTTTATTATGCTTAATTCAATTTTTCCACTTGAATTTGGAAAGTCTTACTATCAGAAACATGTGACACCCGCCCCCTCAGTCCTTAGTGCACTGGGCGACTGTCCACGTTGCCGACAATAAAGGTTGACGCTGAGTCGAATTCATATATGTTTTCAACATTGAAAGGGCAAGAGAGAGTGAGAATGGGGGGGGGGGAGAAGTAAAAAATATTGAAATTTGAAACCCTTCTGATCACTGTGGTGACGTGAAAGATTTTCGTCAAAATTCAGTTTTTCGTATCTTGGTCGGATTCACTTGAACAAATTCATTTTCCAGATAAAGGATTTCCAGAGATTGGATAGACGCGCACCGGCTTAGCCCAGTTAAACTCATGATTAAGCCTATCAAAAACTTACAAGTGCGTGTGATCAATTCTACAGACCGTAGAGTTAAACCTCAAAATATT
>OY735206.1:3016500-3054000 GCA_963457665.1 Thysanoteuthis rhombus | reverse complement strand
GGTGATGTTGGTGGTGATCCAGGATCCAGGATCCGCTGCTTGTAAAGGGCGTCGGCAGCTCCAATGGAACCGACTAATCCAGTATTATTGCGTCTATGACCTGACAACGTCGCCGTCGTTGTCGTAGCCGGCGTGTTGTTGTTATTGTTAATGCCACTACTGCTGCTGCTGCTGCTTCGGCTACTGCTAGTAATTCGGATCGAAGCCGTACTGTTGGGGTGGGCGTGGTGGTGCTGGTGGTGGTGGTGGTGGTGTTGGTGGTGATGGTGTTTCGCCCCAGCGGTCACAGAACTTTGCGTGTGTGCGGCACCCCCGTTGCTAGCCGTAATAATCTGGCTCGGCAGAGGCAGAGGCAGCGGTAAGGGTAAGGGCAGAAGCGGCAAGGGGAGAGGCAGAGGATGATGGGGAGGGAGCGGGGAGCAACCGAGCGGAGGATGGTGAGGAGGTGGAGGAGGAGGAGGAAGGAGGCCTGGGGGAGGGACGACGGGGAGAGAGATGGTGGGAACAGGAGGCGGCGGAGGAGACGAATTAGAGGAAGAAGAAGAAGAAGAGGAAGAAGAAGAAGAGGAGGCGGAGGATATTGAAGAGGAGGTGGTGTAGGAGACGGAAGATGATGAGGGTGAAGGAGAGTAAGAAGACGTTGAAGAAGGGGTCGGTGCGTGTGGGGGCGGGGGCGGTGGCGGAAGAAAGGAGGGAAAGCAACACGGAGCCGGGCCGAACACGAAGGGTGAGGTGGCGGCGGCTGCCGCAGCTGCAGCGGCGGCGGCCAACGAGGGACACAGGGTCGGGGACGAGGGGGAGGTGACTTGTCCGCAGGAGCAAGGGCAAGATGTTGCCCCCTGCGGACAGCTAGAAGAAGTTTTTGCCGCCGAGTTGACCGGGGTCGTGCGATCCGGCGTGGTCTGGAGGGTTGGTGCAGCACTAACGGCTACAGTCGTAGACGACGATGTCGTCGTTGTCTCCGTATTAAAGCCGGACACCTTTACAGGGGGACTCGGTGGTGCGCCCACCTTAATGTTCTTATCATTATTGTCTTCGTTAGTCACGATTTTATCGTTGACTGTCTTGGTATCAATGTTGGATTCGGCAGCTAGTTTAGGGGTCGGGGGTTCACTTCTGATCAGAGCCCCACGATTATTGAAATTATTTTCATTTGCGAAACCTGGTCCGTTCGGTGTGCTCTTATCACCAAAAGTATTTTTGTTCGCTTTAATTTGTTTAGTTGTTGTACCATCCGTAGTAGTTGTAGTGATACCAATAAACGTAGTAGAATTGGTCGCATTGTTTATTGTGTGTGTTGTTGTTGTGTTAATGATGATGTTGTTGTTTGTGTTGTCAGTGGTCGTAACAGTAACGTTCGGGTCGACGGGTTTTGAAGTTGAATTAGCGGGAAAAGTATTATTGTAAAACGGAGCGGTCACATTGGTTGAGGTAGGTGCAAATGAAGAAGCGGGTGGTTGATTATTAGCGATTTGGTTGTTAATCCTGGAGCTGATCCCTAACTCCGACGACAGCTGGGGTGAAGAGGGGCAAATTGAAGAAGAAGAAGAAGAGGACGGGTAGGTATGTGAAATAGGCGACGAATTTGGGCAAGAAGAAGAAGAAGAAAGTGAGAGAGATGTGGTGGTTGCGTGCGGTGACGGAGAAAGAGTAGGTATTATCGGTAGAGTACCCGATCCAGGTGTTGGGGTTGTTATTGTTGAAGATGGTGGGGGAGGGGCAGGCAAAGGTGAATTTGATGAGGGTAAAGGGGAAGGTGATGATGATGATGAT
Organism: Thysanoteuthis rhombus; assembly: GCA_963457665.1. Classification (NCBI taxonomy): domain Eukaryota; kingdom Metazoa; phylum Mollusca; class Cephalopoda; order Oegopsida; family Thysanoteuthidae; genus Thysanoteuthis; species Thysanoteuthis major. The sequence goes on along the minus strand of OY735206.1, from coordinate 3,052,227 downwards.
GTAGGTGCCGGGGGTGAGGATGTCGGCGTTGCAGACATTTCGCCGGGAGGAGATGAAAGAGGGGTTGATGCAGAGATTCTAGTTATATCGTCGTCCTCGGCTGTTGTTGAGGTCCGACCCTCGACGCCGTAGTCATCATCGTTATTATCATCATCATCAGTGTTTTTGTCACTACCTTCGTGATTAGTAACATTGTTAGCAGTAGTTGTGGTGGTACTAGTCTTAGGTGTTATAGTTTTCGTCATGTCCAAATCCTTTGGCTCATCCGTGACGGCAGGTCGCAACTGTGCACCGTTCCGACGTCTTAAGCGACGCGGTGAATTGTGAGTATCGCTGGAGTTCAAATAAACTTTACTTTCGAATTTACCGTTTCCGTTTATTTCTTGATTGCGCTCCGATCTTGATGAAGCGTCGGTGTCATTATTCCTCGAATCTGTGGTCCTATCGCTTGTACCATCCATATAATCAGGATCCGTATTTTCGGCGCTGTTAGGCGCAGGAGCTAAATCCTCGGAGTCAGGGCCACCCGGGGTAATTTTGCGGGTGTCGTTAAACTTTCCGTCCTCACTAGCGCTGTATGCTGAGGTTGTAGTCAGGGTCTTTACAGAACCAATAGTGTTACTTTTCGTCTCGTTGCGATTGTTATTATTTTGGTTCTTTAGTTGTTGTGTTTTTTGTTGCTCTTGTTGTTGTTGTTGTTGTTGTCGTTCAGAGCGGGTCTGACGTCTGCCAGTCGGGTAGGGGTGGAAATGTTGTGGGTAGGTCGTAGTGAGTTGAACACTTTGCTGGGTGTTGTTTTTCGAAGGTCTGATGCGGTCGCTACGTCGTTGTTGCTCTGTTCTCTCTTCTAGGGAACTCGTATTGACAGTAGCAGTCACGTTGTGGTTGGAGTCAGTGTTGTGGTGAATGGACATGGTGGTGGGAGAGGAACAGTCGCCACTGTCCTTGTCGTCGCTATTATTATTTATTTCAACATTTGTGGCAGTGGTGGGTTCGAATTTTGAAGTGTCACCCGAAGGGGCCCAAATCATTGAATTTGTTGGCGGTGAAGGTGAAGAAGAAGGAGAAGGAGAAGAAGTTGCTGTTGTTGTTGTTGTTGTTGTTGTGTTAATGATGATGTTGTTTGTGTCGTCAGTGGTTGTAACGGTAACGTCCGGACCGACGGGTGTTGAAGTTGAATTAGCGGGAAAAGTATTTCTGTAAAACGGAGCGGTCACGTTGGTCGAAGAGGGTGCAAGTGGAGAAGCGGGTGGTTGATTATCAACGATTTGGTTGTTAATCCTGGAGCTGATCCCTAACTCTGGCGAAGCTTGGGTTGAATGGGGTGAAGGGGGGTCAATTGAAGAAGAGGACGGGTGGGGAAGTGACATAGACGACGAATTTAGGCAAGAAGAAGGAGGAGGTAATGTTGAAGAAGCGTGTGAGACTGTGCGACAAGGTGACAATGATTTAGATTCAGTGCTTGTTATTGTTGTTTTTGCTGTTGTACTTCCTCTCCGTGACAAGGAGTTTGATCTTAGAGTGAAGTTTTTATTTACGGGTGGCGATAAGGGTAGAGTTGGCTCTGTGTGAAGTCTGTGTTTAGTACTGTGGGGTCGACTGTTGCTGTTATTGTCGTGGTCGTCACCGTTTGGATAGTAGCTCCAGAAACTGTCAACGTGAGTTGTTGTTGTAAGGTAGTTATAATTGTTGTTGCTGTTGTTGTTGTTGTTGTTGTTGTTGTTGGCGGCGGAGGCGGTGGTGTTTGCGGGTGTCGAAGAGGTGGCGGTGGAGGAGAGGGTCGTTGTCGGGTGCAGATCTCTTTTACTGCTATTCGAAGCCTTCTTTCCCATGTTGTTGTGAAGAGGAGGGTAATTCACGTTCTTCCGTCAAGATGCCCCACAATTAAGTAACTGACTGTCTGTCTCTCAGTTTCAATGAGAGAGTGTAATGAGAGAGTGAGTGAGAGAAACGAGCCAATGAGGGAGGAAGTGAGTGATGAAGTAACGTAGCGAAGGAGGGAATCTCTCCTTCTCAGAACTGAGAATAAAAAAACGGGGGAAGGATGGGGTGGATAGAAAGAGGTATGGTTGGATAGATACATAGATGGAAAGAAGGACAACGTCGTCGGCAAGTCTCTCTATTCTACACCACCGCACACCTTGCTCTCCTTCATATTTCTTTTGATTATTAATTTTTCTTGTATTACTCTCCTTTTTTTCTTGGCTTTTATTTCCTTTTTATAGATAGTTTTTTTTTATTCCCCTTTTTCCTCCCTCTATATTTATTTCTTTTATTAATAATTTACTTATCTTCCTCTTTTTTTTGTGATTTTTTAAAACTAATAATTTATTTTTTCTCTTTTTTTTCTTTGTGGTGTTTTTACTTTAGTTTTGTATTTCCTTTATTATCATTTAAAAAAAGACAAAACTTTTTTCCCTTTTTGTAAGCGAAACAAGAAACAGAAAGAATTTTGAAAAATATTTAATAAATTAAATAAATATATAACAATAAACATTTCGATGAATAAATAAATAATAAGTAAAGAACTGTAGGATAACTTTCCTTCCATTTTTTTACTTCTTATTTTATTCCCATATTTTTCGGAAAAAATGTACACGTGTTAATTTTTAGTTAGATTCTAATTTACTGGGTTTTCACACCTGCAGTGACGGGTTGCTTTCGCCCGAGATAGAGTGACAGCAAGTTTCCTCAATACTCCAGAACCCTCCTCAGTATTCTAGCCAACTTTAGCATTGCTGTCGTCTGAATAGACTCAGTTCTTCCCCAAATTCCCAATTCATTCCAACTAAGATTTTCGAGGCTATCATCATCATTACTGCATTCTTTTTTCTTTATCTTTCTTCTGACTTATACATATTTTGTTATATTCCGTTACACCCTTTCTATCCATCTAAATATCTATGTCTCTTCCTATCTACCTATCTATCTATTACAATTTCTCTATCTATCTATCGATGTATCCGTCTCATTTTCTATACACCTATCCATATATATATATATATATATATATATATATATATATATATATATATATATATATATATATATATATATATATAAATATATATACGTATGAGTAGATTGTATATATATATATAAATACATATACACAATCTACGCATATATATATATATATATATATATATATATATATATATATATATATATATATATATATATATATATCTATTCATATCTATCAGATTAATGATTCTATCAATTTTGGGTGGGCAGGGGTCATCTTGTCAAAAAAAAACCCTTCTCCCTCCCTCTCTCTCTACCATTCTCTGTCTCTATCTCTATCTCTGTCTCTGTATCTCTCTCTCTCTCTCATTCTCTCTCTGTCTCTCTCTCTTTAATTCATCTCACTTTTTCCTTCTATTTCTCTGTCGCCGCCCAGGCTGCTGCTGCTTATTTCTATACAACATTGGCCTTCGCACCGTGTTTACGTCCGCGTGTGTGTTTCGTCGCCTCTGTGTCTGTGTGTTCGAATCCGTGACTCGCTTCACAGTTTCTCTACGACTCCCCGGCAGCTCCGCCGCTCCGGCACCGTCCAGACCCCAACCACACCCTAGCTATCGTAGATTTTCTCAACGGCAACCCCATCCACTCACCGCTTCCTTCTCTTTATCTCCCCCTCCCCGCCGCTCTTCATCTCACCCTAACCTTTTCCCTAACCCTAAAACCCCGAACACCACCCTCGCCGCACCTAGCTAAAATCTTACGGCGTATATGTTCCTCGTATCGGCTTCTCTTACCCACCTCGTCGTTACTCTCCTCCCCTTCATCTTCTGTTTTTTCTCTCCCTCTGTCGCGGGTTACACACTCTCTTTATTTTTCCCCCTAATCGTTTCTCTCTCCTTCGTTCAAGCTAAGTCTTGTTCACTCTTTCTCTCGCGTAAATTTCTGCGAAGGTTTTACTCTCTCTCTCTCTTTTTTCTCTCTCTTACTCACTTACGAATGTAGATGTATATCCGTTTTATTGTCCGTCACCTTATCCCCGACGCACCTTCCGACACACCCAACTCTCTCTCTCCTGCCACTGTGGCTTTAAGGGCAAACTCTGTGAACACACACGAGACATGAGCATACAGTAAAAGGAACCTCATTCGTATCTTGAACTCTCTCTCTGTCTCTCTTTATATATATATATATATAGGTATACACATACACACACACGCACACACACACATATATATATATATATATATAGATATAGATAAATAGATAGACAATCTGTTATATATATATATATATATAATTTAGTGCGAATATCTTTTTTACTTACAATTTTTGGGTGCAAATAAAAGTGTCGTACTTGAAGGTACATGTATATGTGTGTATACATACGTTTATACACGTATACCTACGTTTGTTCAGATAAGTATCAAATGAAAAGTACGCACACATTATAAACAAATGTGTGTATAGATCATATATTTATAATGTAAAAGAATTTTACACACAGTGAATCATATATATATATATATATATATATATATATATATATATATATATATATATATATATATACTAAACGTGCACACCGAGAAATTAATCGGTACGTATTTATTCCAATATCTACACTGTTATACACGGCACAGAATTGGGTGTCTGATTTGCAAGAATACACATACGCATGTGTAAGTGCGTGTACAAAGATTTGGGTATTTTTACATACTGATTCATAGAACACGTGAATGCTACAATTTGAGCGCACACAAATGTTGACATGAAGATCTACACACTTTATTGATACACGCCCATATGGTCGATATTAGAAACAAGATCCGATCAACGTATACACAGACGTATAGAAAACAAACGTGTACACACATAGGAATGTGCCCGTATCTTAGTGTGTTTATCGATGAAAACTCATACATTCAAATGTGTCTGTCAATCTCTCTCTCTGTCGATGTATATATATATATATATATATATATATATATATATGGATGTATATATATTATCTATAAACACAAACGCACATACTCAATTAATGGACTCACTGAAAAAATACTGAATTATATATATATATATATATATATATATATATATATATATATATATATATGCTTTTATGGGTGGATAACTTACATGTATATTTGTCTATGTTAAGCGATACATGGACAATTCGAAATTGTCTTTATAATCATCATATCTCTCTCTCTCAATCTCTCTCTCTATATATATATGTTTATATAGATAGATGGATAGATAGAGAGATATACTTGTGTAGATAGAAACATTGTATGTATGCATACATATCGACAAATATACATATAGCCATACATATCCCTATGTATTGGGCATAATCTCTCTCTCTCCATATATATATATATATATATATATGGTCACTTAGATACACAGACCTGATTTCATATGGTTACAGTAAATTGAAACGAAATTGTTGCAGATATAGACGAAAGATTTTATGTAGACACTTTACACACACAAATGACGAACAGTTAGATGTACACATATCAAACATATCTAACAGAGGTGAATATACCGACGTAAACTTCTCTGCAAGCTAACGGGGTGTATTATATAGTAAACACATCGGTACACATCCTCACGGATAGAAAAAGAAAACACAAGCAATAGAAGACCCTGATGTAGCGAATATCAGACACGCATAAGGAATATATATATATATATATATATATATATATATATATATATATATATGTATCTAGATAGATAGATAGATAGATAGATAGATAGATAGATAGATGCAAACACTCATTTACTGATCTATGAACACGCACCTAGCGAACACCAGGCACACATCGAGCAGTAGAGGTAGAACTGTTTATATATATATATATATATATATATATGTATATATATATATATATATATGTGTGTGTGTGTGTGTGTGTGTGTGTTTATATACATACGTATATATAGAGATAGAGTGGAAGAGAGAGAGAGAGAGAGACTCATACAGGCATATACATACACACAAATGTATACAAACATATGCACACAGAAAGACACACACACAACGGGCCACAACAGAATGAGATATCCATACACACAGATCATGAGCATGAAGAAGCTGAGGTAGAATCCTACACACACACACGTGCAGAGATATACCAACGCACACGCAAACACATACACACACACACACACGTACAATCACGTAAAAACTCACACAAACACGTAGGAACACAGGCACACACAGAGCTACGAACACACCTATACGAGAATAACAAATATTCGCTCAGGCACACAGACACAGGCTTACAATCTTACGCAGTTACACGGACGGCAGAAACGATAGCTGTGGTGGTGGCGGCGAGTGGGGAGGGTGGACGGTCGGGTAAAAAGAAGGGGGGCAGTGGCGGGTGAGGTACGAGGAGGCGTCGGTAGAAATCGTGATGACGGCGGTCGAAAAGATGGGGGAGGCGGCTCCGTACGGCGACGACGCTGTAACCGGGTTTGTGGGGTGGGTGGGTGTTTGGGTTGTGGTGGATCGTTGGAGGAGACGGAGCGCGGCGAGGTGGCGGCTTGAACAGCAAGCCGCTGGTAGAAGAGGAAAGACAAGGAGAGCAAGTAAAGGAGGAAATGGAGGGAAGAGAGAGCAGAAGAGGTTGGACGGGGGATAAGGTTCGAGGTGAGGGTAATGGCGGCTGCGTCGAGGTTTGGGCGAGGTGCCGGAAAAGAGTGGGGTGAAGTGGTCGTTGGGTAGGTAAGCGGTAAGAGTGGGTAGGGGGAACGTAGGGCGGCTTTTTGGTAAGACGGGAACAGAGGCGGTGCGCGGCGGCGGTACGGTGTGGGAGGCTGATGGAGGGAGAGCGGGCCGGGTTCGGAGGTTGGTACTGGTTGTAGCGGGAAGGTTGGGGGAGGTTGTTATGGCGCGACGAAGCAAGGAAGCGGAGAGAGGGGGCGGGTGGTGGCGGTGGAGGGCTTTACGATGATCGTGGCGCGGTATCGAGGTGAAGGGGTGGCGCCAGAGGAGGAGAGGGGTGACAGCGGAAAAGGTGACGGGGTTTGGATGGATACATGCAGGGAAAAAAAGGTAGATCGTTGGTGGTGGATGGAATAACGATGGCTGGGTCGGGGAGTTATCGAAAACGGGCAGTCTTGCGAAAAGAGAGGTAAAAAAAGCAGCAAAAAACAATAACTCAGAACATATATATATATAGATATATATATATATATATATATAAAGGTTAAAAAAAACTATGCAGAGGCGGTGGAGTGAAGATGAAAAAAAATAAATAGACTGATGATGGTGTTGGGGGTGTTGCGTGACGAAAGCGACAGAGAAGGCGGTGGTGGCTCTGGCGACGGCGGTGGTGGTGGTGAGGCCTTTGAGGACGACAACACAAGTTACGACGACGTACGGGCTCGCAGCGGCGCGTCAGTATTATCGCACACGCACTCACTCACGGACACACATACACATACCTTATCTCTCACTCTCTCTCTCTCTCTCTCTCTCTCTCTTGCATACATACTCTCGGTCACAAACACACACTCCTTTCCCTGCCGTTTCTCACACATACAAATATACGCACACAATGGACGCAAGGATAGTTTCACGATTTCGCGTATACGTACTTTTTTTTTCACACTGCTAGCGAACATTCTCACCTAAAATACTTACGTATGAGTATATACAAACCCTTTCCTGTAAAATGATATACACACACTTATATATATATATATATGGGAAAGGAAAAAGGGTGAGTTGCGGTGTAAACAAATCTACATGGATACGTATATATGTTTATTTTTGTAGGTATAAAAGTCTACATACATACATACATACATACATGCGTGTATACATGAATAGTGCCTACGCACACATACACATAATTCCATATACATATGCGTATGCACAAATATTGTCGCCGATTACAGAACACGTACATGTATATACATATACGTATATATATGGTGAAAATTGTGATAGGCATTGAGGAAAACCAAGTGGTAGGTATTCACGGACGTTTTGTCGGTAGGGACCCCCACATCATCACCTCACTCCCAACAAAACATCCATGAATAAATACCTATTCACCCAATCTATGTTTTCCCGATTGTCTATCTAAATTTTCACCATTACGTTGGATACAACCTAACCATCTGATGATGTATATAATATAATATAATATAATATAATTGTGTGATAATATTAGAGATGATTCGTTCGGAAACATATTTCGTTCGGCACCGCAATCAACAAAGTAGCAAATCGATCAGCCGACCAACTGAGTGTATTAAGACAATAAACACAGTGCAGGACTCGAACCTGGAAGCTGTCTCAACGCAACTCCGCTCCACTGACCGAACTAACACTGCCCTCGGTAAGGAATTCGAAATAACGCACTTGAACCACCTTTCTCTCTACTTTGCAGTCGTAGGCATCTCTCTCTCTCTCTCTCTCTCTCTCTCTCTCTCTATATATATATATATTGTAAATACTTATTTACCCAATCTGTATTTTGACCACATATATGTTATTCCTGAGCGTGTGTGTAAAGATATTCTTAAGTGTGCATTATCTATAGTGACAGTGCACAATATTTTGAAATAGTGCGTAAATAGTTTTAAATTAACAATTTTGTGGTTACTGATCAGTTTCACGCGGCCATCGTGATCAACGGACGACTGTTTTCCGTTTACATCCTACGTTTATACATAGCTAGAATGTTGTTATGCGGGGTATTTTTCTCTCATTGTTTGAGGATAGCGTTCTTTCTAATATTATCATTCTCTCTTCCTGCGTATGGGGTTTGATGATGTGATTACCTGTGTTGACCAGTCTGTACAAAATGATCTGATACGAACAAGCCTGAAAGTCAGACCATGGATGCATAGTTCTCTCCTCGTGTAAAGATCTATCAAAGGCAGCGTTATCAACTTAATTTTCAAGTTTACACCTAAAAGCATATTAAAACACCTAGAAACACCAAGAACCAACAGATATATGTGCCTGGTATTATTAGCATTATTAGCATTATTTTCATAAAAATCGATTGAACCATTTATTGTTGTTTGTGTTGGAGATGGGACGTTTTGGCCGATCCATTCTACGGCTTTCTTCAGATGTATGATCTGAGTGTGATGGATATGAATAGATTTTTTTCTTCATTGATTGCTAATGATTCTTCTCAAAATTATTGACAGTACTTGTGGGTAGATCATTATTTGCCTCCTCCCGAGGGTGGAATCCGGGCACACAAGGTCGATTTTAAAGTAAAGACTGTCACAACAGGGTGATTCTAGAAATTGTCCAATTCTCCCGGTACTTTCTTTTTTAGGGCACCCGCGAAGAATCGACAGAGCCTGATCATCCTTGCTTTTGTCTTGTGCCAGAATAACCTTCGATTTGTATCTATCAATAATATCTATGTTGATATTTATCCATCAACTTTCATATCTATCTACCTTCATATCTCTCTGTCTCTCTCTGTCTGTCTGTCTGTCTGTCTGTCTGTCTGTCTGTCTGTCTGTCTGTCTCTCGATCTATCTATCTATCTATCTTCATATTTATCTATCTCATTCATATCTTCATATTTATCTATCTCATTCATATCTCAGTCTCCGCATATCTATCTACCTATCGATCTGCAGAATAATGTGATATTTTGTCGTTTTTTAAAAATTTTAATTGTTCTGTCCATCAATGGACTCTTCCACTTGAAGCTTACAATTTTGCTTGATATGAATATCTCCTACCCACCACTTGAAACAACTGGATTTTCCCCTAAACGAGTTCAAACATTTTTATAATAAATCCCCAGTGTTGTCAAAATCGTACACATTAACACTATCAACAGATAGAAAATGGTGAACTACCAAGTTAAAGGAGCCTTTATTAAAGTTCCCCCGGTTTATTGATTTTGTAAAAAAAAAAAAAAAAAAAAAATCCTCCCCGACTCGTATCAGGACACCTCCAGCCCTGCTAATCTATTTCCGAGAGTCCATCTCTATTCTCTCCTCCTTGGGGCGCAAGTACGGATTTGTTTTTATCTTCCCATCAAAAAACAACAATTGAACGTTGCCAAGGGGAGAACTTGGTTGAACTATTTGTGTTTATATCTTTTCAAAAGACTTTTCGGTTCATTTTTTTATCTTGGAAACAAAACAATTTTCTTGTTCCTGTCAATACTGTACGTTTACTGTCAATACTGTACGTTTACTTCCCATGTGCTTACACCATCCTAACTATAAGTATTTCTCAAACGACTTTGTTTTGTTCAGTTCTCACTAGATCATGTCAGTATCCATAATTTCCATCCCCTGCTTAACCCACCCTCTCCTCCCTTTTATTAAACTGTGACAGATTTTCCAGCCGTCATCCCGATTCTTCTCGCAATTAAGCAGAGAGGAATTAGAAAACGTGAGGAAACCGCTTGAGCTCCACGGAAACACGACTAGACTTTTTTTTACCGGATACAACACGGTAATGATGGAAATGGGTTTTGGAAACTAAGCGTACGGTAAGGCTGCGAATTTAGTATACGTTAATTGCTAATTTAGTAGACTTAAAGTGTTCAAAGAACTGGAAATTGAAAAGAAGGTATACGCTGGGCACCCACGTACTGCCCCATTTACACCCATGTATCACACCATTGCATATATATATATATATATATATATATATATATATATATATATATATATATATATATATATATATATATATATATATATATATATATGTACATATATATATTCATATAAATATATATATATATATATATATATATATATATATATTTATATATATATATTTATATATATATATTTATATATGTGTGTGTGTGTGTGTGCGTGTGCGTGTGTGTGTAGTCTAGAAAGCTTTACAACTTTAAACACATAATGGATATATAATCCGACACACACACACACACACACACACACACACGCACATATATATATATGTATATATATATATGTATATTAACTAAAAGAAGGTAGGAAATTTCTTACGTATGAACTTCTAGTGAAAAAATGAAAGAAAAAACGAGTGAAATATTCGTCGTCGTGAGCGTTTAATTTATTTCCCAGCATTAATACGCAACAAATCACACACAATATATATATATATATATATATATATATATATATATATATATATATATATATATATATATATATATATATATATATCACATAGGTAAATAAACACATATGTAAATTGTATAGAAAAACTAGGCGTCAGGTTTCTCACTTTTTTATTGATTTTCACTGTTTTTGCATTTATGAGTTTTTTTCTCATTTCCGTGTTTTGTTTTTTGTTTTTTTCGGCGCACTTTCGTTCAAATTTTGAATATATATATATATATATATATTGTTTTTTTGCCACTTTCTAAATCCGCTTCTGTATGTTCGTATTAGTGATAAAGACAAAAGCTCACATCTGTTAACTATAATCGTCCTCTCACCACACAATGAAAGAATCAGTAACTCACACATACACACTTGCAAATATGGAAAAAAGACACACACAGACACACATACGCATGTGGTGAGTGCCAAAAGTATCCGATACATTTCAAATAGTTTATTCTAAAATCCTTATACGTCTTCTTAAATGACAAAATTTGGACCAAAGATTCTTGATTTTTGTTCGTAACATCTCAATGTTCACTCTTTCAATATCTTTCGAATTTTTTTATTTTTATTATCTTAGGGCCAAATTCCATCAATGTGTATTGACATGAAATATATTGGATACTTTCTGCACTCTCTCTTTCTCTCCATATATATATGTATAAGAAAGCAGACATAGGAAGCAAGAGATATTCATATTCTGTGGACTCTAATTCGGTTACTTATCTATGTCTGTGTGTATATGCCTCTGTTTATAATATATAATTGACAATTACTACAAGAATCAAAGTCTATTACATCATATACGACAGACTCGAACACAAATGCTTTACAAAAGTATTTGGAGGACTCACACTTATTACAATTCATCCAAGCAATATTTATACATCCTTTTTCTAAATAAACTTCTCTCCTATACTGACATACGTTTTCTGTATGGGAAACGTAACAATGTCCAAGTACGTACATGTCCAAAATAGATTTGCTGGCCCCCCTTAACAACTCGTCACACAGTCTGTAAGACAGAACGAGATTCTAAACGTGGGGTGCAAAAGGACAATTTGAATAAATTAAGTGCCAAATTCGGAATTTGGGAAGAGCAAAAAGGGTTCCGTAACCTTAAACAGTCGTTTGAGGGCTTTACTGATTAAGTTCTGATTATCAAATACCATTAATTCCTAATTATGAAATACCATAAATTACTAATTTTACTATAGATTCCATATTAACTAGCATTTGCTGTTTGAGCTATAAAAGTGAGAGGTAATTGCGTTGTTGTTACCAAATTTCACACAATAAAGAATTTATAAAATATTTTGTAAATGACCTAAGGTTCATATATCAGTATCTTTATTTTTCTAAAATTTTTCTCCATAGAAATCTACAACTTGATTTAAAACTCCACATATAATTACGATGTAGGGTAGGTGGTTATACATGAGTCTGTCCCCAAATCTAATCACTTCTCGTGATTGTCCACTTTGCCACAAAATGTCATAAATTCATTGAGAACATTGGCAGATATCGTGTGGACAGATATGATCGTAAACATACATATACGAAGAAAAAAAATTCTACTGAGGGCTCAAATGTTCATATATATATATATATATATATATATATATATATATATATATATATATATATATATATATATATATATATGCATCAGTATATCAATATTTCTTTGACAGGGAATTAGTTTCTTCACAAAAATTTTCCCTCAATTTAAAACTCAAAAATTTGGTAAATTTCTGTATTTACCATTGCATTATAATACTTTTTCAATGCCAAATTTGATTAATAAGGGAAGCATTAGAAATTTTTAGTGAGAAAAACAAGCATAAGAATCTCTGACAATTGGAAACATTCCCTTTGGAGACTGGGCCTTCGACAAGAACTAGCTAAAACTTCTCGTAGTTTCAGTGGAAGGTGTAAATGGTACCTTTGATCCCAATAAAAGATAAAAGCTATTTTTAGCAGTCGCTTAGGAAAGTTGACACTACACTGTTATTATTCATTTGCAAAGATTTCAGGCTTACATTGATTCAGTACCACTAATTACAACGCATGGTTTGGCTACTAAGAGTTCACATACTCATAAATGAATCCATACCTTTAGTATCAGATCGATAGAAAAATAGATGAAAATCAGATCGTTCTTATTGGTGTTAGCACGAACGTAAACCCCACACAGTTATTATCCAGTTGAAAACCACCAGGAATTTCTGTTTGTGTTCTATAAGTTATCAACTCAGAAGTGGTTCTTACTAACAATTGTCGGTGTGTACCTAACCCATAGATTATAATATTTAGTATTTTTTTTATCCATTGCCAAGATACATAGAAAATTACATAATCTTATACAGATGAGAATAACGTTGATAGTCTGCTTCGTCGCATCTCGGGAATAGATGAAGATAGTCCGAATAAGTTTTAGCCAAACGATAGAGCATCAAAAATGAAATGAATGAAAACTTCCTACTAAGTATTGAAACATATTTATGCCATAATGAAATATTCTTGTTTGCATTCATAGTGTAAGCCAGGGAATCTTCCTCACTTTCAGGGAAGATTTGTTAGTTGTTAAGTATGAAATCAAGTTACATCAAATATAGTCGAAATTATGCATTTTAAGTTTTTGAATTGGGGGAAGTCGACACCTGATGGAAAATAATGTATGCAAAAGTTTTATTGGCTAACTAATGAAATAACTGTCAATCATCAATCACGACGTATTGATGACTTGCCGATCATAAAAGTCAACGAACTAAAAGCTTAACTTTAAAAAAAGTGTTTAGTTATTTATTTATTTACCGAAATATGAATATTCTGAGACAATAAACTTGTAGATACATTACTGAAAGGATATACAAAATAAAAATATCCTTCCGACAAATAGGTTTCCGGGGAAACATCAATCAGTATGGCAAGATGGCTTTCGGGGAAACGTCTGCATGAAGGAACGAATGTCGGTTAACAATGTGTCGGCGAAACGTTATTCGATGAAACGTCTGAACACGAAGATCAGAGGCAAGAGATAATGGATAATCTTAATTGTCAACGCCCGTGGAATTTTTAACGGGGTCAGCGTTTATTTAATCAATAGAGTCTTGGGAATCAGTTCCACAGTTGTCTGCAAGGTGAGTGGACGAATTGGAAATTCTGAGAAGACCATTCCAACTGCAGAATACTTTTGTGGATCTTCCATTGTCTGAAGAAACGGAACGGAGGCCATTTATTCTTCTATGGTTTTACGTGACTTCTGGATGAGACTTGCTGTTATTTGACGTCACCAGATGACAACCAGATATTCCAGATGACAATGGGGATGGTGTGCTTCTTTACTCGCGCTCCAACAAGATGTGACACAAGATCGTTTTAACTGGGGATGAAGCATCCACCAAAATTTGCCGCAACCTAATCCATCCTAAGTGCAATCGGGTGGCATTGCTCCGAGGCGAACTGCTTCCCTGCGACTGGGCCGAGTAATAATGTGAGAACATTGGACGTATCCCAGGGTCCTGAAATACGCTTAGCAATACCGAGCCTCAGTATCCCTTATTGGCTACTGCATCGCACCGGAGTACCCGGACCGAACACACCCGTCAAACCAGTCTCCGACCCATTAGATGTCTAGGAGAAGTACCTATGCCTTAGGCAAGGCCACGGTGCACATAATACACTTCGATCAGAATCAATAGGCTAGAAAAAGGCTTTCCAGGTATACCCACAATGGGGCAGGGGTGAAACGTGAAGACAAAGGTGGTGCCAATAATAGTTGGCGCACTGGTCAAGATTTGAGGAGTTGGAGATAAGAGGAAGAATCGAGATCATGCAAACCTCGGCAGCGAATGAACGCGACGTAAGTGTGTTCGGGGGATGGGATAGAACAAACCACAGCACTACTGTGATCTACGAGGACGCTGGAGGTCTGAAGAGCCGAGGAGACTTACAGTCATTCAGCCTTCAGCGATGATCATCGGACATCTGATGAGAGATTTCAAACCACAGCACTGTTGCGCACTGTGAGAATGTTGGGGGGGTTGTGGACTTGAGGAGACTAGCCGTCGCTCATTCTTCTGTGGTTGCCACCAGGCAAATGGCGTGAAACATACAGAAGCATGAATAATAATAATAATAATAATAATAATAATAATAATAATAATAATAATAATAATAATAATAATAATAACTGTCCCAAAGGCCCAATTGGGGGAGTTCGGGATGAAAGGAAGGATTGAGACTGTACAGACCACAGCACTGCTAGGAACTGCACGGATACTGAGGGAGGTGCTAGAAATATAAGGACTGTGACACTAAATCTTAGCAGTGGCCTAACAGCGGAAGGAAAATGGATGCAGAGATGTGAACCACAGGACTGGCGTGATAGGCGAGGGAGCGAAGAGATGTTGGCTGACTCACTGTCACTCAGTCTTCAGCAATGACCACCGGGCAACTGGTGTGAAAATGTAAACCACAGTATTGCTGCAGTCTATGAGAATGTGGAGAGGAGGGCTGGAGACTTGGGGAGATTTGCTATCACTCAACCTCTTGCAGTAACCACCAGGCAACTAGCGTGAGATTGTAAATAATAATAATAATAATAATAATAATAATAATAATAATAATAATAATAATAATGAACGACGCCAGGACTCACCTCAGCATTAAGGCTGACTTTAATCGTGTTGTTGTATGGGTAATCTGAGTCCATTCCTGGATTCTTAGTTCATCTTCTCTCTTTATTAGGTTCCAATGGATCCGATGCTATCTTTGGTTGCATTGTCGACTTGCTAATGCGATCTGCTCTGTTGAAACTTTCTGAAGAGATAATGCTCCCTATCTACTTGCAGTGGTCAACAGCAACAACCCCACGCGCCCAATTGGGTGCCGTTATTGCTGAGAGCAGGAGGCCAAAGAATCAACTGCTGAAGGACATCCGTCTCATCAAAACAGATGCCGAGACCAGGCAACCCATTTGAAGAGATGATGCTCTTCAGATTCTTGAACTGGTCATCGACCCTCAGTAGGGTACCCGTCAATGCAGATTGCGAGAGGAGGGTCTGTGGATCACAGGGCCGACTTGTGAAAGACTTTTGTTCTATTGAGGTTAATGCTGAAGTCAAAAAGTTTCAGCAAACCTGTCGACGATGATTTGTGGAGCCTACAGGATAGTCGTCAAGAAGCACTGCTTCAAAAATTGGCCTCTCAAACGTCCAAATCCTAGCTGCCAGTCTGCAGAGGCCGAACAGAGAGCCATCTAGACTGTACCTCAAGAATCAGGATTGCCTTTTGGTGTCGTTCAAGACATTGAAATCATTTTCCTTTTTAATGTAAAATATACATATACATAGATATTACTCACTTCATTGCTATAAATGTCCATTTCTTTAATACATACTGTTGCGTTGAAAGAGACGAAAAAGACCGAGAAAAAAGTGGATGAGAATTAGGATTGAAAGCAATTATTAGGCCTTTGTATTACCTGCGGGATGTTTGGTACAATGGTAAGTGCATCGCTACGTTGAAGCAGCTACCCTATCGATGGCAAGTTCGAGTCTTGCAGCAGCCCCATTCTCTCTAATTGTTTATTCTATTTATGAATTATGCATTAACCGTGTAACGACGGGAAATCATTTCAGATAAGTTTTTACATAATATAACGCAATATATATACATATCATGGTATCATCGGTAGAAAATTGACTTTTTATACGCATCTATCTATATATCAATATCTATATACAGTGGGCGCAAAAGTATCCAATACATTTTTTTAAAAGTTTCAATTTTAATATACTTAAACACTTTCAAAATTCATAGAAATTTGGGCCAAAGATTTTTGATTTTTAATGTGAAACGTTCAATCTTGTTCCAATATTTTTTTTGTTCTTATATTTTCAAATATTGGGTTCAAATGCCGCCAAATTTGAAGTTGTATAAGTATGTTATTATGTACCTGGTTGTCCCACATGAAACGACCGTTCAGGAAACGAAAAATAAAACAACTTGAAAATGAAAAAAACAATCTTGGTTTATAAGAGACGACGAACTGCATTCGCTTCAAGAACGTTTTTTCTATCGTGCTTCAAGTGTAAAGTTTCTTTCTCTATAAATATTTGTGAATTTTGAAGCTAAAATTGTTCAAATGTTGTCATTACTGTTTCTTTGTTAGCGTACATTATATTGCAAAGAAAAGGCCCAAGGAACTGGAAAAGGTGATAATCTGTTGGAAATAATTCGGGTGAATATTGAGAATGATCCAAGATTTCATTAATAAGTTGCAGTAACGTTATTTGAGTCGGATCGCTGATGTGGGGTCTGGAATTGTCGTGAAACAAAATGGATCCATGTCTGTTGACCAATGCTGGATATTGTCTGGTTGACTTCGAATGCATTTCATCAATTGGGTATCAGCATGATCAAGATTCCAAATGCCATATTAATGTTCTTGAGAGCGTGGAAAGTGTTTTTATTGAGGTTGAACTTAGACGAGAACAATAGTCTGATTTCCTTCGAGTACAGCATCTTCAGGAGTGAGGATTAATTTTATTAAAACAGATATGATGAATCATAAGATGAAAATGCAAAAGAAAATATATGTCGAATCAATTGAGTACGTATAACATCATTTTCCCCCTCAGATTTGGTCGTAATTGCGATCATGTAGACAAAATGCTCGAAAATGGCCATTTCATATGGGACAACCTAATTACTCTTTGAAATGTATCGGATACATTTTGCACTCACTTGATGTAGATAGATGTATAGATAGATGATAAATTAGTGAAAAAAGATACAAGATCTTTTTCGTTTGATGACCCCCGCGGCGTGTTGTACCCCCACTCGAACCTTTGAGATAAATGTGATATGATGAAGCCCTTCTCATGTTTGTACTTGTCCGTACGAGACACAGAGAGGACGGGATTCGCTTGGTACCCTGTGACCTACTTGGGGATTACGGGATTAAGGAATTAACTAAAATCTACACAAATAGACCGTACTAGATACCCGGTTGCACAGACGGAGATTAACACGTACCCGGATGAAAAAGATCTGCGGCCGCTAAAATCTATTTAAAAAAAACAACAACAAACAAACAAACACTCAAACAAAAACAAAACCTTGAATAACGAGCTTCGTATCAGACTTTGGGTGCGCGTGGGTCCAGAGAAGTAATTCAGTGGACTGGGGGGGGGGGGGGGTCGATGAGCTTGTTGAATCGGCAGACTTTACAAAAGCTTTGGGCCTGTGAGCGTGTTGAGTACACTGGCTTTTCAAAAGCCTGGGCCCCGTAGGAAAATTCATTTAAATAAAAGGAGCCTTTGGTAGTCTCAAGGTTGGGAACCATAAACCTGAATGTTTATTACGGAAAATGGAATTGGCGAGTCAAGTTCAATCTACAGTTGCGATGGCGATCAATTCACACTTATTCCCATGGAGTGGCATTTCTTCTCATCAATTTAAATACACCGTCATTTTTTACGACAAGGGTCACCTAGTGCATATATTCATGAATCTATGTTATAATCCGAAAGTACGAAAACAGGTCTAGTTAGTCGCCCTCTAGAAACCATCAGGTGACCTACGTCTTTGGGCAGCATACCGCGTTAACGATGATCAATTAAAAAAATAGGAAGAGGGCTCATCAATAAATAAATTCCTCTCACTAAAAAATCCAAATTTTCTAAAGAAAAAACCAAAAGCAAACGTAAATGCTGTCAGACACAAACTAAGGCAGCAATTTAGCATGAACTTACTTTGCAAATTGAAGCCCCCGTTGAAAACCTATTTGGCCGTAGGGGGATTAGAAAAGAGAAAACATTTTTTTTCTAAACGTGATAAGGAGTAAAAGTTTGAATTTTCAACCCTCTAGCTCCATCGGTACGTTTAAACATAGATTGATACGCAACCAGACCAACTTGAAAACTGAAGAGACCTATGTTGACTCTATTGGCTGACGGTTTCTTATGTGTGAACGAATGGGTCTATGAATATTTAACTCTTTCAATCTCTTTTGACACAGAAGTCGCATTTCTTCCCAGTGTAACACGAGAATCACGATCGCAATTGATAGAGATGTTTAAAGATGTGATTACTTTTGCCGCGGACATGCGCATTAAGTGTTGACAATTCGCCTCCAAATATATGCCCCCACTCCTGACAGCCCCCTAATTCTCCTCCGTTCCCAACCCCTCATCTTATCGACGCCCGTCTATACACCCACAGCTGCTTATACAGACATATGGGTATCAAAATATCATATTTAGCGGACAGGCGTCAGGCTTGTATAATATCCCGTATCCGGGGCCGACATAAAGTTCTGGCAACACGGTTAATCGCCCAGGGTGCCAATTGCTTGAGGCGCCTCTCATGTGTCTGAGGCGGTAGGACTTTTCAAATACAAATGGGAAAATGAATAATTCGAACAAAATAAAACAGATCTGTTTAATCACTCAATAGAAACGTCTCATGACCAGCATCTTTTGTTTTGGGGGTGATCAATGAAAAAATCGAAAAAGGGGTGATGACTGAATAATGACAACATGCTGTGTTAAGGATGATCAATAAATAAATCGAAAAAGAACCTTTCTTTGGCCAGTGATCACTGAGAAGTATGAATTTTCAAAAAAACAAGCAGACTTGAACAAGGGACCAATTTAGCATTAACTTACATCGCAAAATGAACCTCACCCAACAGAAAAAAACTATTATTATTGTTCAAAAAGAAGTATTTCGTTGATATAGTTAGGTGTAAATGTCGAAATTCTCAGCCCTGTAGCCCAATTGATGCAGCCTTTGCGTGTGGTAAATACCTAGCCAGCCAGTCAGCTAGATTGACCAAAAAATTAGAAACCTATGTTGACTCTTTTGGTGACAGTTTTAGTTGACAGTTTCTAACAATCAAGATAAGGAGAATTCCCTGATATAACGTCAGATCTTTCAGGAATATCTGACAGTTAAATATTTTTTGTAATGGCGAAAGAATTGGCAAAATAACTTCTCTTGACCGACGTCAGGCACATTTGTATAATGCGTTGTGATTTGGATTCTAAATGTTTAATATCAAATATTATAGTAAACATATAATACTATATCTCTATTTTTCAGACTTTTAAACATAAATGAATAAATAAATAAGATGACAGAGCCTTACAATCCTGACCAAAGAAATCACGACCACTGCGAGAAATGACGAGATTTCCGGCCAATGAAGGATCTCCGGAGCTGCGCTCAGAAAGGAAATAATCTCGCTATTTTACTCTTTATCAAATCTCACAAAATCTCACTGCTTACCCCAGAAAAGAGAATAATGTGTCAATTAAAAATACGGGCTTAAATGTACTTTTCCTACCTATGTATACATTGTTCCCTATCTGTCTGTCTCTAGGTTACATGTGTTTATGTGTTTATGTCTATGAATGCAAATTTGCATTGTAAATATTGCCACCGTTGAATTGTGTATCCTGAGTACCATGATACCCCAGATGTTGTCCAATCGAATTATGGATGCATGTACGGGATATTTACTTCAAGTGTACGTAATTGGTATCGATTTTTAGTTAAATCTTAGTGTTGATACTCCTTAGATACGTTGTTATCGAGGGAGAGTTGATGGGAGTTTAAAAATGCATTTTGTCAAGTTTTTGATAGATAGATATAAGAAAAAATGATTTTAGATGAGAAGTTTTTCGGTATAATACCAGAAGAAATATCCGACAATTCTTTTAAAGCAATAAGTAAGGTAAACTGATTTCATAATACGTGTGTCAAAACATTATATATATATATATATATATATATATATATATATATATATATATATATATATGTGTGTGTGTGTGTGTGTGTGTAGTACAAAGAGGGCAGAAACATAAACGTGCTTGTGAACATCAGCGTGTAGTTTATACGTGTGTATTTCGATTTATAAGTGTTTACGTGCGTGGCCGGTGTAAGGGTTTCATATGCCCAAGGCGTGAATCAGCAATCCCAGTTGTATTTTAACGATTAAGTTTTTTCCGTTTGGAGTGCGCCCCTAGGACTTTTGCGCTCTAGGCGACTGCTTAGGCTTGCCTGATGGACGTATCAACTCTCCGTGTGTTCCAGTTGATGAGTCTAACAGTGTACGGGTATGTGTTCTTGTATTGAAATGTATAAGCGTCTGTGTGTATGTTTGTGTGTGTGTGTGTGTGTGTGTGTGTGTGTGTAAATACTCATTTGGAGTATGTGTGATTTTGGTGTATTTGTCTGTGGTTGTCTTTTTCTTACGTGTCCGTGTGTATCCGTGTCTTTAATTAGTGCATGTGTGTGCGCGCGCGAGCGTTTATATTTTTTTCATTTTATTTCGGTCGGTAAACCCACAAGCAGAAATAAAAAAAAAATCAAATAAAAAGGAACCTCCTTCCTGCCCCAAACAGAGAGTCGGAGAGGAAGAAAGAGAGAAAGAGTGATAGAGACAGAGACAGACCGAGAAAGAGAGAGATAGAGAGAGATTTTAAAAACACGTCCTTAACCAAGCTGCCTCTGCTTCTTGCTATACTCGGCTCCAGAGAGTCGCACGCACACTTTCCTGGCTTCATACAACATTGACTGCGAGAGAGGAGCATTTGTCATCGACGAACCCCTTGCTCTCCCTACCTACCATGCTCCCAACCTTACTCTCCCCCTGCTTTACTCTCCTTATGCAAAACCTGCTTTTCTTCTAAACTCTCTCTCCACCCAGGTATCTATCTAATCTCTATCCCTCCCTCTTTCTCCTAATTTCGCTTGGATACTCACCCTTTCTTTCTTTCTGTCGTTTTCTCTCTCTTTCTCTCACTCTC
This sequence comes from Thysanoteuthis rhombus, assembly GCA_963457665.1. Lineage (NCBI taxonomy): Eukaryota > Metazoa > Mollusca > Cephalopoda > Oegopsida > Thysanoteuthidae > Thysanoteuthis > Thysanoteuthis major. Next base: position 3,030,316 of record OY735206.1, on the reverse strand, counting down.
TCTCTCTCTCTCTTCCGTTCAAATATCTCCTATACTCTCTGCCCTTCCTTTGCAAACGACCGCCTTTCTCCCCCACAACCCACCCACACACGCCACCAACCACACTCTTCTGGATTTTTACGCCTTACCGCCTCTACGGTTCCGTCGCCGCCATGGGTCCCCCAACGCCACCCACTTTCTGCAAAACCCGTCCTTCTTACCCTAGGCTCCAAATTTACACCCTCGACCATAGTTACTCTCACCACCCGATCCGATACGAGTCGCTCTTCTTACACACACGCAGACTTGATGTGTTCACTTATGCACATGCAAGTAATGGTTGCTATACAGTTATGCAAACATATAGATCAGTGTCTGGCAAGGGTTCTCAGTGCTCAGGGGCAAGGACAGCAGCCCGGGGCAAAAAATTCAACTAGGGCCACTTGCGCTTTATTTTAGGGGAGACCGGAGGAAGTTTTGCACCCTTTCACAACAGCAACCCTCTCGCCCGTTCCTTTCTATGTCTGTGTTTCAGATACGATGTCTGTCCGAAAGAATAGCTCGAGAATAGGTTGCTTAGCTTTGATGTAAATTTTATTGCGTGAACAGATACTCTCCTGTCGGCCATGAATCGCCTTTGAGTGAGCTTGTGTACTGAGTGATCACATTCTTTTAGCCACACCCTCTCCATTCTTCGTGTCTGGTGTGATTGTTTTTCGTCACTCAGGTCTGTGCACCCCCCCACACCTACAATCCAGATGGGTCATCCTGCAACTTCTGGCTCTTTGCCATCGTGACGGCGAACATCTTTAGAACGGTGTATCGACTTCTCAATTTTTTTGAATTATCATCCTGTTATTGAAGTGTAATTCTATGTGTTCTGGTTTTACGCAAATGCTCTCGGGTCAGCGGTCTATTCTTCAAGTATACTTATAAAACCTTGAGTTTGATGAAATAAAACTTGAAATTCCAAAATGTATTTGTAAAACTAAAATAATAAAATGAAATTTAAAAAGTCTTTTTCAAATTCCTAAAAAAACCCACGCTGTGTCATTGCTGATACGCGAGTCACAGGCTCGCTATCACTATCCTAAGCTAAAACAGACCGTGGACGAGATTAAGGAAACACGACCATACAGCTGACAGTGTTCCCCCCAAAACAACTTTGCAGATTGTTTTTAGATGTGGTAGTTGGAGTGGGATGAGGGTGTGAGTCCCTAAAAGTAGTAATTTGAAAGTGTCTAAGGCACCATTGCCCTAGGTAGGCTACTTTTTGTATTAATAGTAAATGGCAGGATACTTTTAGAACAGACCTTGTAAACAAACACGAAAATACGAAGACGTGTCTACTCTTAGGTTAATACTTCACACAAACGCGCGTGCGCATATCGGCAAAGACTTGAGATTCACAATTCAAGAGAGCCTAGACATCACCTAAAAGAGGAACCTGCCATAGCGCAGTGGTTAGTAAGTATCAGTTTGATCCACACGAGATCATTATCATTATTTTCTTCTTCTTCTTCGCATTCTTCGCATTCTTCTTCTTCGCATTCTTCTTCTTCTCCGCATTCTTCTTCTTCTTCTTCTTCTTCTTCTTCTTCTTCTTCTTCTTCTTCTTCTTCAAGTTTGTATCACAACATTTAGGCCAACATATTCTTCGGTCTTCAGCGGAGATTTTTTTTTCCAATGCCGTATGTTAGATAAATGAGACTCCAGTCTAGGATGAGTTCCCGAACACGTGCAGGTCTATCATTATCATCATTGTTGGATATAGACCATTCCCAAGATCCGCCAGTTCTCTCGCTCCTGGCCGTCACAGTGCCAGTACCTGCTGAACTTGTTTAAATCATCACGCTATCTTATTTTTTTACCGGTCACTATTTTCAGCCATTACCCTCCTAATATGTACCATTAGTATTATCCTGAATTAGGTTAAACAATGTAAATCTCTCCTGGGTGGTTGGCAAGGAGTGATAGTTGAAAAGCGAGTCTCGGAGACTAATGCTACTGTAATGGGTTCGATCCCCAGGAAGGTTCCATGGCTCGGAATATATTTACAGCCCAAGGATAACAATAGAAGGAACTGTCTACACAGCTTTGGTTGCAGTCATGACGGTGCAAAGCTGGCAATAAGCCCAGGCCAGATGGGAAACGTAGGCCCCGTATTTCAAACTGTTTATAAAGCATTTTTGTTATCACTGCTAAATACTTATCATTTATATATGGGTATATTCATATACATGTTCTGTTCATGGTGTTCACAAGAGAAAGAACAATAAAAAAACTAGGTTCATTTAAAATCTAATGTCAGATGTGTTTCGAATAAAAATGCTTAGGGCATTCGAGTATTACTGTAATAATAATCAGTAGTATTTGCCTCTTCCAGGGGAGGTGGTTGGCTCCCTATAAATCGAAAGTCCACGCTAATTCCTGTCTCCCTCTGGTCTGATCCACCTGATCAGAAATAAACTTCGTAAATATTTCCTTGGCACTTACGAGAGCGATAGTCAGCAAACGAATCTCAGAGACTAAAGTTAGTGCAATGGGTTCGATCCCCAGGAAGCTTCCAAGGCTTAGAAAATATTCACAGCTCAATGATACCAATGAGAGGAACCATCTGAACAGATTCGATTATCGTGTCTACGGTTCAGAGTGGCAGTTTGCTTGAGGACGTGATGAGATTCGATTTAGCCTATGATATAACCCGATATTGGGGAATTAAACATTAAATATAAACACATACGCCATTGTCAGGGGAATTAAATGTGGTGTGTGAAAGGCTGTTGTATATTCGATATAAAGGTGCATAAAGACAATCTGGAAACCGAGTTAAATACGAATATAAGTTATTTATTCATATTTGTGGTATTATTTTACCGGGGGACAACTTCGACAGACCAAGAATGATAAAATGATGGCCCAGGATCCATCGGAACCGGAGCGAGAGAATTGGTGGATCTTGGGAGAGGTCTTCACACAGAATGACCTTAGATCTAGAGAAACAGTCTCTCTGGCTTATTGGCCCGCTCGGTCCGTCGAGGCACCCTTGCCTAACGAAATATCATCACAAATATGAATATCTTATATTCGTATTTAGCTCGGTTTCCAAATTGTCTTTCTTCACCAGAGGAAATTGTGTATGTACATATGGTCTGCAAACGAATAACTTTTCAGAAACTATTAACCGAAATTGTCGCTAGAACTGTCAAAATAGTTTTCTTTAGTTTCCAACTGGTCAGACACGTATATGTATGTATGTATGTATGTATGTATTTATGTATCACGTATACACGTAGTATCATACAGAACAAGAGGGCTGAAAATCTGAATGATTACTCCCTATCATATCTAAAAAAAAAAATTTTTTTTTAAATCTGCTCCCAAAATAGGTATTTAGTCGGAGTTCCTATTTATAATGTTAGTTTATGATGCATTGGTTTCTTAGTTTGTTCCCGGTAGTGCTCAAACTTTTTTTTTTTTTTTTTCCCCAACTTAGACTTCTTTAGTGATTTCAACCTTATCAGAAGACGAGAGAGTCGAGTTATTCATTAATCACTCCCTTTTATTTTTTAGGGAAACTTTTCTTCGATTGATCATCCCCAACGCGGCATGCAGCCAAAAGACGTTGGTCACGTAATGGCTTTTTCTATTGAGTGACTAATCTGACCTGTTGCAAACTTTATTTCACGTCTGTTTGTTTTCAAAGGCATCTCTACAAACGCTGGAGCGATATAGTATAAAGTGTTTTTTTTTTCTTTTAAATTGAATGACAGTAAACGTGCACATTGTAATTTCTTTGAGAACTGAAGGATGTGTTAGCCCCTGATTTAATTTTCAAAAGGGGAAAATACATCTCTTCATAGTTTCAAGCATATCAGAGTGACAAAAGGTTATCGATGCGGCGCTAAATCATTTACATTGATGTAGTAAATTTTCAAACAAGTTAACTTCCCAAACTTTTTGCATTGGTGACACATTTTGAAAAAAAAAAAAAAAAAATGAGACACATTAGTTTTTGTTTTTTTTAGCCAAGCCAAATATATAATGTCATCCCAACAGTTCAATTGACTCGGGGGGGGGGGGGCGGGTATCTTTTGAAATATATACAAAATTATACTTAACTCGCCATCAAAGTCACTAACTGAACAACCGTATAGTCAAAATTTGAAGTCGTGTTGAAATAATTCTATCGAATATTAAATATGGTCAGAATAAATTTTATTTATGACATCACTGGCGTTTTTCAGTGGAAAACATCTAAAAAAGAGAAAAAAAAAAATTTAGAGACATCAGGAATAAGTCGCCCCAAAAGTTGAACCACTCAACTTTTTTTCCAAAAATAGATTTTAAAACAAAATAATTCCAGAAAGGGTCTAGTGGAGTACTGATGCTAATTTTCAAGTCTGTAGACAAAACGGTATGGTGAGGAGCGCTGAAATGCATAAACATATAAACACAGAAACACACGAAACTATATAAATGAATAGAAAAAGATAGGACCCTTTACAATCCTTAATGGTTACGGTTGTTAAATTCCGCGACGCACCTAGACATTATCAGTGACACACTAAAGTGTCGCAACTCACAGTTCGGAGAGCTCTGCACTACAATAATCCACCAATATTTGTCCGAGTGTCAGCGTGTGGCAATATAACTCAAGAACCACACAATGAATTCACTCGAAATTCTCTTTGTGTACCATTTAGACACAAGAAATGTTTTTAGAACGTTTGTTTTTATTAATTTAAAAAAATAAATGTATATATTTGGGGATCTCCGTTCGCGCTCACACTGATAATAATGATCTGATATCCATCTATCTATTCTTCCTATAATTTACCTGCCCTTTTGACGCCAGGTTCCGACATCTGAATTAGGTGTGATCGAAGAGTTCATGATGATGGTGATTTTCAAATAAAATATGATTCGATAAAGGCATAGTTCGAACCTACCACGATATCAATTATGGATCGATAGAAGCCATCAAATATTAGGTTTTTGCAATTGTCATTTTATTCTTTGATACTAATTTCCGAATAGAGTTTTACTTAACTTGGTTCATAGAATGTATCATTCAAAAGTGTGAATTTCGCTCCATCCATCTAAGCTGCACGTTTTCTTTTCACTTTTTATTCCTAGTTTATTTGAGCTGTCAAATCACAGATGAACTAAAAGCAAATTTTTAGCATTTTGTTTCATGAGTTCTAAATAGGACATAAAGCATTGGAAACTACTCGCAATATCAACCAAATATTTGGCCAGGGGAACGTCGATGAATGTACAGCTCAAAATAAGTTCCCAAAATTCTGGAACCGAAATGTGAGCTTTGAAGGCGTGATGTCTCTCAGTCATTAACGACATTCAATTGGGTGGCCATTTTTGAGGCAGACCCACGCGGAACAATCGGAGAGGTCACAGAGAAAGTATATGTTGATGATTCAGTAGTTGTTCGACCTTTGTTTCGAATTGGAAAATTAAAAAAAGTTCGACATGTCGCGCATATGACCCTGTAGAAATTGAACGAACAAGGCTACGAAACTCTACCTCGTACAGCTTACCCAGAAGTCTTCTCTCCTAGCGTCTACCCTTTTTCAAGCATTCCAACCACTTCCTGCAAGTGAAGGTCTTCAACGACCCGACAGCAACTCAAAATACATTCGAGACCAGAATTGAATGCTTCTGGAAAAAAATCGAGTTGAATGAAATATTTTTGCGCCAATTTAACTGTAAATGTGAATTGGAAGGTTTGGTTAAATGTTGATCGGATTAAAGGAAGGTCTGATAACAAAACTTGTTTGTACACTCATATGGAGAATTATTAACAGTACGGAAATACATCCGTTCAAGTAAACCAGACAGTCAGCTGGCCGGCCCAGGTGTTTATCGAGCATACTGACCGTACAGTGGAGCCAGAGGACTGAACATTTAAGCATCTGCTACTTCTTATGATTAAAAAAAAACGGTTTTCAGTTGTTTTTTTTTTTAAATACCATGTAAATAGGTTACTAGTAAAGAGTTTTATTTGCAATCTAAGTTTATACTAAATTAATTTATCGAGTTTGTGTTCAGCAAGATTCACTCTTGTTCTTTGAAAATTTGGACTTTTACAGTGATCATTGTTCAACAAAAGACAAGATGGATAACATTCGTTGATCATCACTCTTCCCAATTTTTAATTGATCATCCCAACACATGCTGCCAAAAGACATTGGTTGCATTTTTTGCATGCGCCGAGTGACTAACCAGACCTGTTTTATTCGTTCTTTATTTTTACAGCAATTTACTCCGCCTGTTAGGGTGGGTATTTAGTCTAGTATGGAGTCATAGGAACAGCATAGGAATACATCCGTTCAGGGATACATGCTGGTTTGGGCGACACCAAGCTCTTCTTTTTTTTTTTCTCCGTCTGCAGTAGCGCCTTAACCGCTTTCTTTACACTTCACTCTATAAAACCTGACAAATGAGACGCTTTCTTCCTTTTTTTTTTTACTCCAGGGGGATGGGAGAAGCCAAACGAATCCAAAAAGTTAGAGGAGGGGGGGGGGCGAATAGGGTTCATTCTAAGCGGATAGGGGTGGTACGGGTGTTTGGCTGACATGCACGAAACGAAGCCGGCGTGGCGGTGAATTCACTCGGCAAAAGAACGTTAAGAAAAAAAAATGAAAAAGAAAAATGAAAAAAAAAAGAGAAAGGAGAGTGAGAAGAAAATACAGGAGGAGAGTAAGAAGTGCTGGAGAGCGTGGGACGGCCTTTTTTTAGGAGAGGGATGATAGAAACGACGATAAGCCGAGGCGGGAGGTCGAGTGGGGGCTTTGGATCGGTAAAGGAAACGGTGTGATGTAAGAGGAAAGAAATGGTGTTGGAAGGTAAGCGTAGAGTTGGTGAGTTTCATTGCAAGGTAGAGGTATTTAGTGTTCTCGCATCGATGTACGTTCCTGCATAGGCGCGCCAGGAAAGCGAATGCCTGAAAAAGAAAAAGAAGGATAAACGAATGGCAGCACCAATCGCCGTGGCCCAGTGGTTGAGTGCTTACCTCTAGTCCAAAAAGGCAGTGGTTCAATCCATCGCCCAGTCACTCCAAGTTTCACGCTGAGCACTCTGAAGCACTATGAATAGGATTGAAAAACCTCACCTCGGTGGATACAACGGTTCTTGTAAAATCACCGAGGTTAATCAACGTTGAGCCTAATCAGAGAGGTGACCATTTGGAATTACTTGAGGACAGAAATAGAACGAAGTCTCGACAGGCCTTGCAAGCCGGGTGTCTATCTAACTAAGAATCACCTGCGTGTATCTAACCCTGCGGGGGCCCCAGTGAGGCTAAAGGCGGACAAAGATCATGCACATTTGCAATGGCTGGCAGGCGAGGGAGAAGAGAGCAAATGAAAGAGAAGATCAAAGAGGTACTGTCAGGTTTTAAGCGACCTAGACAGGTTTGAGAACTACATCCGTCCTGTTATTTACCAATTATCATTAGATACATATTTATATTGAAACTATACCTCAAACCAAAGGTTTATAAGCTAAGAAAGATCATACAAGGAACGAGAGAAGGAGAAGCAACAAAGACAGAGAGTGAGCAATAAAGAGAAAAATTAAAGATAAAGGGATTGTGAAAAGTACAAAGGTTCCAAAGACGTTGCACTCTCTGTTTTGGAATCCGTATTTTCTATCTCTTAGACTGGTTGCCAACCATGGCTAGAGAATCAGGTTTGCCTAACTTCTGAATGCCAAGTGCCAGTGTGCAACTGTCGCATTCTTGAGAAAGTAGGTCTTTCCAAAGACAAATGGAAAATTGGGAAATTGATAAATTGAGCAGAATAAAGATGATCAAAACGAGGAAATCCCAGATGTGAAGTCAGATTTTTCGGGAATATCTGACAATTATATACTATCTGTTGTGGTGAAACTAGGAGAAACATTTGGCAAAAAGTTTAAACTTGAAAAACAAAGCAAGCGTGTATGCTGCTTGGCCCAAACTAAGAGACCAATTAGCATAAACTTACATTGTAATTTGAGTTCAGGCTGTCGGAATCATTTGGAAACTGAAGAAATCTACGTTGACAGTTTTGGTCGACGGTTACTAATTACACCGTACTTTAAAAGGTGTCGAAGTTCAGCTTGTTTGGGGCGTCAGGAGCCCCCCAGCCGTCGCTGCCTGGCACCGTCGGGAATACGTAAATAACTGAGTCATTAAATTCTTTTCTGATCAGAGGAAATCAAATAAAAGACCAAACGAGGCGTCACGGTCGAGAGAGCAGACAAATTAAGTAATGACTGTCGCATCTAAGTTGCCTTTCTGATAAACAAAGCAACATTTTATCTTGTTACTTTGAAGTATGTCCGACCAAGCGATCAATCTACCGTAAGTTGTACAGTTCGTGAGTCAACAATCATTTTTCAAAAGGAGAATTTCACAACCTGTTGTTTGTAGTTCTGAAATGAACAATTTTCGCTACTACTATAGCGTGCGGTCTACCGGGCCCAATCAGCCAAAAAGTCGAAAAGATGCCGTCTACTGGGGCAACTGACATTGCGCGGTAAATCGCACGCTATAGTAGTACTGAAAAGTGTTCATCATAGAACTTCGAACAAGTACGAAAATTGACGGTTGAATTAACTATTATGAAATGGAATTGTCGAGCGAATGAGTCATGATTGAAGCTAGTTGAGAATAACATAGGGTAACACGCCCAAAAAACCCTCGTGCCTTCGAGCCACACCCATGCCTGTACAGTTGTTCGGCTTTTTTCTTCTGTATTATTAGCTGAATTCCCAGTTGTTCATTTTGTGATTTTTCTGTTCGATTGTACGATTATGGATAAATAAACTCAGTTTTTTGCGGGGCTCAGATCAAAGTGTTGTATATGTTCGTATCAGCTTAATATTTGCTACGTCCTCGAAGTTTAATGACTTGAACCACTGTTGTAAAGAAAAAAAAAATTCCAATGCAAAGGGGGGACGACGTAATTTGATTTATTTTCATCTTTGACATCAGCAGTGGCAGCAATGTAATGTCTGCCGTAGGATCTAGACTTTCTCCAAGATTTGCCATATCTCTCGGTTATGGATTTCGCAGAGTCTTTCTAAATCGTCCCGACATCTTATTTTCGCATATGATCTCTTGGGTTTCACGTTATGAGTCGAGATGTCCAGCTGTTGTCTAACATTCTTACAACATGACCAGCCCATTGCCATTTGAGTTTTCTTTGGACCCCAGAGACATGCCTGAGATGGGGGGGGGGGTATTCTTGAACCCTCCCTCCCCCGGGTCCCTGATGGAGGTGGGTCTCGTAAACTTCATGAATAACAGTTCGGGAATAGTTTGGAATAATTTCTTCAAAACATTAGGTCGATATTCTGCAAGCGAGATAACCTCTTCGCAGCTACTGTAAGACTATTTCGGATGAAAATAGAAAACAGCGAATATTTGAAAGTGTATTTTATGCTTATGTTAAGATTGAAGTGGTTTTTTTTTGTGAAAACAAAGAAATAGCGGCAATGAAACAAATTGTGATGAAGAGGAAGATTTGATTGAATCAGACAATTACTTCCAATCAAAAACAGAAAATTAAATAATATCGCTTACCCCCGATTCATCATGTACAGCGTATTTCCAGGTTATCTCTCTTACGAAATATCGACGTGATGTGTTGGTGAACTTATCCCAAACATTTACCAATTGTTCACCTACTGCGTTACTACTGACCAATTTTTTAAAGACCCCCCCCCATCATTGCTTGGCACCCTAATTGCACCAGATGTCATGGTGTTACTGTAGTTGAACTTATGCTATAGAGCTAAGAGTGAAATACCGTTTGGTTCCACCCTCCCCCTTTCTGTTCCCTGCACCCCACGGGGCCAAAAGAGTTATGAATGTACGTCAATCCACGGAACGTTTTATGGACGTGTATACGTTTGTGTTTTTGTATGCATGCCTGCGTATGTGTGTATACGTGAGTGTGTACGTGTGAGTCAGTATTTGCTTGTGTTTGTGTGTATGTTTACGTGTATGTGTGCGTGCGTGCGTGCGTGCGTGCGTGCGCGTGCGCGCACTTCAGTTGGTGAAGGCAGACGGAGAGGAGGATGAGTGAGTACGCTGAGTTTTTCATGCGTGTGAATAAGTTGCGAGGGTGGTGAGAGAATTTTTGGAGGGTTGTAGCGGTGGGGGGTGGGGTTGTTGAGGTCAATCAGTGCCCGATTCGACAGCGCTTAGAATGATGCGCATACCCACACGTGCATATATATATATATATATATATATATATATATATATATATATATATATATATATATATATATATATATATATATATTTATATATATATATATATATATATTTATATATATATATATACATATATATATATTTATATATATATATATATATATATTTATATATATATATATATATATATATGTATATATATATATATATATATATATATATATATATATATATATATATATAGCAAAAAGTAACTTAACACATAGTTTATAGTTGAATGTATCGAGCATTCTGTGAAATAAATCCACTGCATATAAGGCATTGCTTTATATTAAACTGCATTGTGTTATATTGCAAACCTGATTTGTACTATATATATATATATATATATATATATATATATATATATATATATATATATATATGATCGATATATGCGTTTACTTACTATGTATCTAAATACAAATTCACACAACAAGCATTCATAAAATGTATATGCTTATATTGATAAATAGTATAAACTTTGAAAATCCTACCATAATCAACCAAATGTCTGTCTGTCTGTATGGGAGAGCATTTCACTTAAACCACATGGCATATCCCCATGAAATTTTCTGCGTATTAATGGGACTCGTAGGTATGTTTTAGAGTATGAACTCAGTACAAATTGAATATGTAAATTGAATGATGATATTGTGGGGTCAATCTAATAAAAACCGTCAAACAAAACTGTCAACATTAGTTTCTTCAGTTTTTAAGTTGGCCCAGCTGGCTGGCTATGTATACATGTATCTTGTGTACAGGCTGCACCAACGGGGCTAGAGGGCTGAAATTTCAGCATTTACCTTATTATGTCTAGAAAAACGATTTTATGTTTTTTTTTTTTTTGTAATTCCCCGGAGGTTTTTAGTGAAGGGTTCAATATAGAATATAATCATGCTAAATCGAGGTTCTAGTTTGGTTGTCTGATGTGTGTGTATATATTTCGATTTCTTATTTCTAATGAACTATGTCAAGGCAGACGATGGGTGTAGCAGCGTTTTTCCTACTACTGCATGAATAAGTGGGGTAATACTAAAAGAAGGTTTTGGGCAAGTACTCACTCCCTTGACTAATGGCGATAAACTTTTTTAAAGAAATCTTGTGATGGGTTGGGGGAACGCAGGGATAAATTAGGGTCCATTTGTGCAAAACCTTCGATCGAGATTCGAATACAGTTTGCAAATCACATTTACTACACCGGCGACTATTACTCCACCTAACCTAGCCTCATGCACTTATTTAGTTACAAGTAGCTGACCTTGCGTATATATTAGACTTTGCAGATCCATAGGCCACCTCACGTGTGCCCTATCCTGGGACAGGAATACTATAAATTATCTATGCCCCGTACTTGAAATAAAGCTTTTTTTTTGATAGCAGCTAATTGCACCATTAAGCCAGCTCCAGTTTAGTTGGGATGAGATCCAACTAAAAAGAAAAACTGGTCGTTAGATTTGATACAACCGTTATCAGAACAGGAATCATTTTTTAAAAAAATTGAAATTCCCGGATGTGACCGTCTCTTCATTCAGGCTATTCCATGCGTTACTCTTGCTAAAAAGAAACTTTTTTTTTTAACACCAGTCGAAGTTTGAGTTAACAGTTTTTGACTGTTCCGTCCGATTTTACCGCAGATTGATGAAATCAGGCCATGAACGCGAGCATACATGCATTTATGTGTAAGTTCTTACAATGGATTGTTAGTACTGCAAACGTGAGGTCAGATGTTGTCTAGATTTCTGGACCAAGGCGTATGTATTTAAATATCAATGAACAACGAAAAGTAAAGAATTGTATTTAACGGATAAAAATTAATACATTTCTGAAGGAAGATCTTTTTAATCTTCATGGATTCACTTGAGATTCTTGATGTACAGAATATAAAATCTAGAATATGAAATATGCAATGAAAAAGGAACAATGAAACAGTTTACAATAGATACAAACTAAAAAGTGGCCAGTGCAACAATGGTAAGAGCATTGCCACGTTGAGGCGGCTACCCTATCGGTGGCAGGTTCTATTCCCACTGCAGCTCCAATTTCTTTAATTTTTTTATTCTATTGCCATTGACTTGATTGAGCGGATCATTAACCGTGTAACGACAGGAGATCATTTCAAATACGTTCCGATATAATATAACGTAATTTATAATTCATATATATGTGTGCTCGTGTGTACGCGTGTGCCAGTCTGTGTGGACTAAATTTCGAATGCTGGTATTCAAGTCTAAATTGGCGCAACACAAGCTTCCTGCAGCCCGTTCCTTCAATATCGCCTTGTGTCAGACGACACTGAGTGTTATAAGTATCCGAAATCCGTTGCAAGTCCGTCCCCGAAGGAACGCTCTAATTGTTGTGCTCTTTCAAAGAAAGTTTTGTTTCACGCGCAGCCGCCTTGGGGTGATTCAGGCAAGCGTAGAGGGTCGCAGACATAGATTACGCACTTGAAACCGCTACCCGTATAGTACACCGGTATTTTCATACACCCGTAGCTTCATACGTTATGAAGCATTTAGAGATCTGGAGATGTAGTCACGCATTTTTGATCACTGCTACATGGTATATAAGTAAAGGGGGGGGGGGCACATTCTCTCACTCGTTCTTTATTCTTCTACCCTCTATTCAATCCCTCTCTCTTTCACTCTCTTTTCCCCGATGCTTTTCACGTCTCTCCTCTCATTCTGTCCGTCTGTCTGTCTCACTCTCTCAGATATGTGAGAGGAGCGCGCACTCTCTCTTGTTCTTTTTTAACCTCTCCTCTACTGTTCCCTTTCTTTTCTTTCTCTCTCTTACTCTGTCGATATCAGTCTGTCTTTCTTTTTATCTCTCCATCCACTTTTCTTTCCATCTCTCTCTCTCGCTCCGTGAGCATCGTCGTCACGGACTCTTCGTCACGCACCTACTCAAGTAACGTACAACAAAGGGATTCGGCCTTAATGAAGAGAGGGCCATACAAATGAAGAATGTTGTTTTAAGATGCAGTTACGCAGAACCAGTCCTAGGGTTTCTGGCGCCCCAGGCAATTTGAACTTCAGTATCTTTTCCAGTACAATATCATATTATTCATTCAAGTTTTACATTGAGAAATACACACACACACACACACACACACACACACACACACACACACACATATATATATATATATATATATATATATATATATATATATATATATATATATATATATATTTATGTGTCCACCATTCGTGGAAGCAGTAGCAAGAGGGGGAGAGGAGGATGGTTCACCCAACGGTGTTTCACATTAATCCAACATAAGGCTGAGAAAATAGATATTTAGCATTACTGGTTGTGGTAGTAGTAGTAGTAAGAAGAAAGGGGGAATGAGAGGATGGTTCACCCGATGGTCTGGATCAATTTTTTTTCTTCGATCCAACTTGATGTTGCAGGAAAAAATGATATTTAACTTATGCATAGATGCATTTAAATATAAAATTATTTATCACAGGAATCAGGTAAAAGAAAATAATTTCGACACTGTATCAAAGCTTTAGATCTTATTTTGACTGTTGAACAACCGTAGCCACCAAAGATGGCAAAGAGTCC
>OY735206.1:3006500-3011500 GCA_963457665.1 Thysanoteuthis rhombus | reverse complement strand
AACATTCCGTGCTTGTCGCACTCGTCAGCAACCGGCTGCCTATTGTTTCCCGTGGATTTTTAAAAATATAATAATAGTTCTATTTATTGTGTTGAATACTGAGCACTGTGATTAATCATCTACAATGAATAAAATCTGTTTTCATTTGTTCTCTGTTTGTCACAAACTGAGAATATATATGCATTATATATATATATATATAAGAGTATATATATATATATATAAGAGTATATATATATATATATATATATATATATATATATATATATATTTATAAGAGTATACATATATATATATATATATATATATATATATATATATATATATATATATGAGAGTATATATATACAGAATATATACATATATATATATATGAGAGTATGAGACTACTGGAAGAAATACAGGAAACGTCGTAACGCTATGTAGACGTAGATCTATATGTAGTGTATATACATCGCTAACATTTCTTCCAAACATATACGATATCCCTCAAATATCGCCAAAGTGATTAAGAGACAAAAATGGAGATGGAAAGGGCTCATAGCGAGCAGAATGAACTACAGATCGAGCAAGTGGCTAACCGATTAAGTGCCTGGGGTGAGACAGTAAACGCTGTGAGAAAAGATGAGAAAGGTTTGCCGGTAAGACATAGCAGAGGTTAGCGAAATCACGCTCGTCATGGAAAGAGATGGGAAAGGCCTCACGTTCAGCCGTTGTCTTATAGCAGTGGATGATGATAATGATGATGATATAACGTATATAATGTTGCCGTTGTTCTCAAAGAGGAATCGTAACGATAAATGAAGACAAACCCGTTTTGCTGGAGGAGCCGAACGCACACACAGCGGTTGTATCTCCCAGAGTTTTTTTTTCTGGAGGGAGGGGTCGGAGTCAGGGAGGGGTGGTTCGTTCGAGGCACTACGCTCTGCGGAGAGTAAGATGAAGAGGCCTGGGTGGTTGGGGGTCATGCGCAGCCACGATGGCGGTGGCCGAGGGTGTGGGATGGCGTGGCGGGTAGGGTAGAGGACTCGGTTCGTGCCTGAGCAATAAAACTATTTCCTGCTCAGGGGTTTTGTGGGGGAGGGGGTCAGAAAGGCAGGGGTGGGGGAAAAAGAAATGGTTGGGGTGAGTGAGGGCGTGGTTCGTGTACAGACCTAGAAATATGTGAACCATAGGAACTGGAAAAAAAACCCCCAAAAATAAGATAAATTAAAATAAATTAATTACTTCCTCTGTCCCATAATAGTTGGTACATTTAAACAATAATTTATACGTGAAAATGTACAGACTTTCATGGGACAGGGAATTCAAAAAAATGAGAGCGAGAAAATATTTCACTCCAATTAAATTAAATTTCTGTTTGTCTTTGCTTGTGTATGTTGCACGATTACTTGACAACTGAACATGGTACGAAGTTGACAATCGACAAATTCGTCAGCACGCAAGGCATAGCAATGTCGATTTTGGAGTTGTTTGGATCAGCAGATCTTGAGAAATCTAATAGAAATTAATTTTCTAAAATACAGATTATAGATCTTTTGTCTAAGATTGTAAATGAAGATTTAAATAAGAAACATTCAAATTAGCGCTAGATCTAAACTTAGATATAAATCATAGAATGATAAACATCTAAACTAGCCATATCTAGATTTAGATATAAGATATCTAAACAGGCATCACTGAAAAGAAATAATCGAAATACTTCGAAGCCGTAGTTTTGTTAGACGGACGGAAAATATTTTACATGACAATTACGGTAGGCTATCTCACAAACAATGAAGTCCTCCCCTGGAAACATACATCTAAGAGTCAGATCCTGCCCCAGTTGAAATCAAAGAGTAGAGGAGACGAGACGAGAGAGAGCTAAAAGTGAAACGTAGGTCAATTGTATTGGAAGTGTGTGATTGGAAAAATGTGTAAGGGTGATCAATCAATGTATCGAGTATCATGATCGTTAGCCTCTTAGCGTCCTTTATTGGACATGCACATTCAAAAAGATTAGCCAGACCTCTCTATCATGGGCGTTGCAGTGCCAATACTTTCTGAACTTGTCTAGTTCATAACAGCATCCTATTTTTTGATGACCTTCATTTGATCCCTGGTGATCCATGTCCAGCGATTGTCAGACACTCTTGCAACATAACCAGCCCATTTCCATTTGAGTTTTTTTTTTAATTAATGGATTCTATGATATCTGTGACTACTGTTTGTCATCAAATATGATATGATGCATGGTGATCTCTCCATATGATGTTGAACATGATTCTATCTCGTGTACACCATGCACCGTTCTTAGTTTGAGGGTCAATGTACTCGTACATAACGAGTTTAAGATTAGTACGAACTTTGACCTACTTGCCTTATTATCAGTGCTTGGTTAACTATACACCAAAAAGTAGCATATACTACACCCCGCAATATCAAGGGCCCCGCGCTAAAAGATTCCGATTCAGTGAGTCTACACTATCTCTATATTTTAGTACTATACTGTCTTTTTCGAATGACTGGGCGTTTAAGGCTAGTGATTTTAGCCAATTTTGGAGCATGATATGTATATAACACATACGCAACACGTAAATACGAAGGTATTGAAAACTGAAGTCATGGGCGCTGCACAAAGATAGTTTGAGAAGCAGTACCAGTTTAGCCACAAGGTTAGTGAATTTAGCCAATCATCAGCTTTAATTGGGGTTCATTATTTTAACAAAGTAATTAATGGGGACGCCGTATGAGTGTGATAGATATACAACACAAATACAAAGGTATTTGAAACTGAAATCATACCCACCGCACAAAGATCAAAACGAACACAGAACCTTTTTTTCTTTTCTTTTTTAAAAAAAAGTTTTTTTCAGTTGAAGTATTATAAATCATTTTTATGGCATCTTTTTTTTACCCTCATCTTTTATCATAATTTGCCTTTCCCTCATTTTTTTGCTCAGGCCGATTACCCGCCGGCGGTGAACAAAAATAGTGTTGATTGGAAAATGAAGAATTAGCGTCAGATGGTATAAAAAAAAAATTAATGAAATAACGAAAGTAAAACTATTGTTTTTAATGTCAGACATTTCTATTATCTGTCTGGGAGACAAATTTGAAAAAAATATCATTCTACATTTTAAGTAAAGGTAATTGATGTGTTGTAGTATGCAAGAGTATTTTTTTTTTTAATTTGGCCCCTTTTATGACATTCTCCGGCCCCTGCGTTGACTTAATCAGATCTTGCCTATTACCAATTTTCCAAGAGTCCGGTAATGTAATGCTGCCAATTCAGCACTTTTTGCGCTAAATTCAACACGTTACTTGTCTTGGCAGTTCTTTAAAGCGCTAAATTAGCACAGGCTTGCCTATACATTTTGGCGATTTGGGGCGTGTTTTTGACAATTCTCTTTCGCTATTTTGGAAAACATTTAGTGCTTTTTTAGCAACACTGAGCACTTTTGGTCGTGGCCCCGGACAATGGTTGCCCCCACCCCCCGCCAATACTTGTGGGTTTACCAGAAAGATCAGGGATTTTGTACGGGAAGCCATTTTTTTCTATCCAATCATGGATATGATAATCGTATATTTTAAAGGTTAATGTTTGATTACCTAGGACTATTAGTTAGTTTTTCTAAATAAATATTTTATCTGGATATTTCAGAAGGAAAAACTTCTTTTTAATTATGCTTTACCCGAACAGGTAGTGGGGTTTAGAGCGCCTGAACCCTCCCTCTGGATCTGCGTCGAGTATACCAAATAAAATGACAATCGTTTTCATAATTTTTTTGGCTGCTATTTACCTTCGTCTGAATTGTTGGTGCTTTTTATCGTGTTTAAACTCATGGTGTCTTCCTCTCAGCTGTGAGTTTATAAATTAGCAGAGCCGATCGGAACGAAGATTAAGATCCAGGTGAGAATCGAACTCATGACCTTCAATGCCTGAGGGTGGCTCACTTAACGCTCAACCGCTGTTACTACTGAGCTATTACAACCAGTGATTTTTACACAGCTGGAGTAGCGATAAAAAGCAATATCAATTAAGATGAAAGTAAATAATTGCAAAGAATAAAGGATACTGAGTCACAATACTCCATCTAAAAAAAATAAGTAAGACGGCCATGTTGTTGAGGAGGATAGAAAGCGATTTTATTCTTATACTTTCCATAATTGTTAGAAAAGGTCAACAAAAACTGTAAACATAGGTTTCTTCAGTTCTCAAATTGGTTTACGCATTACAGTACGTACTTGTAAAATCCAAATCAAATCAATCATGGCATATCATTAGAAACTGTCAGCATAGGTTTCTTTAGTTTTCAAGTCGGCCCGGCTGGCTGTCTACGTACGTGTGTCTCACGCGCACAGGCTGAACCAATAGAGCTAGAGTGCTGAAAATATAAACATTTATTCCTTTATTTGTCATGAAAAACGTCCTTTTTAAAAAAAAATTCCTGTGATGAATAGATTTTTCATGGGAGGTTAATTTGCAATGTAAGTTTATGCTAAATTCTCACTTTCAGTTTGTGCCGCTCTTGTTTTTTTGTCTTTTTTTTCAAATCAAGACTTCTTTTTAGTTGATCACTGGCCAACAAAAAGAAAGAGAAATAACTTATCGATTGATCACTCGTTTTCCCAATTTTTTGATTGCTCACCCCCAAGCAGACCATGCTGACCTGTTTTATGTTTCATGATTGAATGAAATCAAGGCCTTTTCCCCTTCATCAAGTTCGACTTCCGTTTTATGAAAAGAACTTGTTTCCGGTTCACAATTCCGACAATCCGAACCCCCCCCCCTTCCTCCTCCTCCTCCCCTCACAACAATTACGAAGTTTACTGCAGGCGAAAGAAGGGTCAAAGAGGTTTCTCAGTGCAGTAAACTCTCATTCTAACGTCACTCGTTCTAACGGCACGATCTCGCAAGACTATCATCGGAGATAAGGTCACAATAAGAGCAATTAAAGTTTTCAGTAAATCATTTAAAAACTGAAATTATTATGACCAAAAGTTCAAATCTGTCGATA